>PVLC010016496.1:9460-35457 GCA_004027655.1 Graphiurus murinus | reverse complement strand
AACTCAGGGGCATTCTACCTCCGAGCTATACCCCCAGCCCTATTTTTTATTCTTTATTTTGAAACCGAGTCTCACTAAGTTGCGGGGTGCCTCACTAGGTAGCTGAGGCTGGCTGCAAACCCGGATCCTCCGGTCTCAGCCTCCCGAATGCTGGGATTACAAGCGTGCACCACCACGCCCGGCAACCTCCAGCCCTTTTTATTTTTTACCTTGAAATAGGGGCTCATAGCCAGGTGTGGTGGCGCACGCCTATAATCCCAGTACTTGGGAGACTGAGACAGGAGGATCGCAGGTTTGAGGACAGCCTCAGCAAGTAGCGAGACTGTCATCAACCTCGGGAGACCTTGTTTCAAAATAACAATAAAAAAATAGAGCCGAGCGTGGTGGCGCACACTTGTAATCCCAGTACTTGGGAGACTGAGATAGGAGGATCACAGATTCACAGCCAGCCTCAGCTACTTAGTGAGGCCCTCTGCAACTTAGTAAGATCTTGTTTCAAAAGAAAGAATTAAAAATAGGGCTGGGGAGCTGGGCGTGGTGGCGCACGCTTGTAATCCCAGCATTTGGGAGGCTGAGACCGGAGGATCCGGGTTTGAGGCCAGCCTCAGCTACCTAGTGAGGCACTCCGCAATTTGGTGAGACCCGGTTTCAAAATAAAGAATAAAAAATAGGGCTGGGTGTGTAGCTCGGAGGTAGAATGCCCCTGAGTTCAATCCCCAGTACCGCAAAAAAAAAAAGAAAAAATAGGGCTGAGGGACCTGCGATCCTCCTGTCTCAGCCTCCCAAGTACTGGGAGGATAAGCGTGTGCCACCACGCCTGGCTATGACCTTTTGTTTTAACCCTGGGGAACCTGATTCATGAGGGGCCGGGCTGGGCTCTGCAGCCAGGCTTTTAAAGTCTCCAGTTAGGGAGCCATCAGTAAGTTACAGGGGGCGCTTGGGAGTCAGCCGGGCCTGTCCTCCCGCCCCGGCCTCCCTCCCTCCCATCCCTGGCCAGCACAGCCAGCGGCTGTGCAGCCGGGGGCAGGTCTTGGAAGCGCAAGGCAGCTGTCGTTTGGAAAAAGACAAGAGCTGCCTGAATCGGGCCGGGAAGACTGCTCAGCCTTGCACGCAGCCGCCCACTGACTCTGAGGTGGGGGCGGAGGTGCGCGCACGCCGGGGACGCGGCTGACGCCCTGTCACTCCTGGGTGCGTCCCGTATCTGCAGAGTGGGGACAGTAGCAGGATGGTCTCCAGGGGCCACCAGGGGGTCACATGAGATCATGGATGTGTGGAAGCGTTTGGAGGATGAGACCTCATGATGCCAAGCGGGAGGAGGGGGGGGAGGACGGAGAGGAGGAGGGGGAGGAGGAGGAGGATTGATGGAAGAAGGAACTCGGGCGAGGGGGCGTGGGGAGGCTCAGGGGGAACTGGGCCGCTGCCCAGCCCGGCCTGGGGAGCAGTGCGACCTCAGTGCCCACGCCCCTTTCCCTGCCTCTGTTTTTATCATGGGTTAAATGAAGGATTTGGTTCCCTCCAGCCTGAAAGTCTTCAAGTCTTAGTCATCTTTTTTTTCAGTACTAGGGTTGGAACCCGGGGCATTCTACCTCTGAGCTGCACCCCCAGCCCTATTTTATATTTTTTATTTTGAAACCGGGCCTCACTAAATTGCAGAAGGCCTCACTAAGTAGCTGAGGCTGGCCGCCAACCTGTGATCCTCCTGTCTCAGCCTCCCAAGTATTGGGATTACAAGCATGCGCCACCACACCTGGCTTCTTGTTTTGCTTTCAGTTTTGTATTTTTCTGGTAATAGGGATGGAACCCAGGAGTGTTCTACCCCTGAGCTACACATCCAGCACTGTATTACTTATTATTTTGAAATAGGGTCTCCATAAATTGCAGAGGCTGGCCTTCAACCTTCGATCCTCCAGTCTTAGCCTCCCAAGTCATTAAGGATTACAGGCATGCGCCACCATACCCAGCTTCACCTTGTTAATCAACAGTTTTTTATTGAAGTCACAGGAGGTGGGACAGCCGTGCTGGGACCCTCATCCCGGGGCTGTACCTGGACACTGGCCTCTTGGCTGCAGAGGGAGAGCCTCGCACTCTCTCTGCGATGTGGATCTGAGCAGAAGGGGGTGGGGTGGGCCTTGGTGTGCGCTCCAGCCAGCTGGGAATTGCATTACCTGGATGTGTTTGTGAGAGGGGGATCCATCAGTCAGAGACCCAGCAGGCTGGAGAATTCGGCTCAGAGGGTTGGGGGAGAATTTTTTTTTTAATTACGGTACTGGGGATTGAACTCAGGGGCATTCTACCTCCAGCCCTATTTTTTATTCTTTATTTTGAAACAGGGTCTCACTAAGTTGCAGAGTGCCTCACTAAGCAGCTGAGGCTGGCCGAGAACCCGGATCCTCCTGTCTCAGCCTCCCAAATGCTGGGATTACAAGCGTGCGCCACCACACCTGGCTCTATTTTTTCATTCTTTATTGTGAAACAGGGTCTCTCTAAGTTGTGGAGGGCCTTGCTAAGTAGCTGAGGCTGGCCACACAAACCTGTGATCCTCCTGTCTCAGTCTCCCAAGTGCTAGGATTACAATTGTGTGCCACCACACCTTTCTTTCTTCTCTCTCCTTCCTTCCTTCCTTCCTATTCTGGAGATTGAACCCAGGGGCATTCTACCTCCGAGCTACACCCCCAGCTCTATTTTTTATTCTTTATTTTGAAACAGGGTCTCACTAAGTTGCAGAGGGCCTCACTAAGTAGCTGAGGCTGGCTGAGAACCTGGATCCTCCAGTCTCAGCCTCCCAAGTACTGAGATTACAAGCGTGCGCCACCACGCCCAGCTTGGGAGGAGATTTTTTTTTTTTTTTTTTTTTGCGGTACTGGGGATTGAACTCAGGGGCATTCTACCTCCGAGCTACACCCCCAGCCCTATTTTTTTATTCTTTATTTTGAAACCGAGTCTCACTGAGTTGCAGAGGGCCTCACTAGGTAGCTGAGGTTGACCGGGAACCCGGATCCTCCGGTTCTGGGATTACAAGCGTGCTGGGATTACAAGCATGCGCCACCACGCCCGGTGGGAGGAGATTTTAATGATGGGATTTCTCTCCAAGACGTGGCTGAGGTGAAGGAAATCCTTCAGGACAGCCCTGCACCCTGGGGATCGCCCCAGCAGGGAGCTGCCACAGCCCAGCTCGCTGTCCCTGGGTGGGCGGGGACCTGCTGGAGCCGTGGGCCTGGAGGGAAGCCATCCCCCCTGGAGCTGTGGGGCTGGGGTCTGCAGGAGTGGGGGAAGTACCCTGACATTTCCCAGCTCCCCAACTCGAGTGGAGGCCACAGAGCGAGGCTGCAGGCTGGAGGCCGTCTCAGTGTGGAGAGGCACGGGGACACGGCGGGAGAGCCACCAGCCCCAAGAGGACCTTGCCTAGGGACCTGCACCTCCTGTCCACGCTCTCCCGACCTGAGGCCAGCGTGGGTGACCGCTGCCCCCGGCCTCGCCAAGGCCAGCTCTCACTCTGTATCGCTGAGCGCCCGTCCCCCTCGATTCTGTCCCCAGGGAAGTTTCAAGTCGGCCTCCCTCTGGCGGGCCTCAGTGGGACGGGTGAGAAGTAACGAACAATGCTTAATTCTCAGGGTCCCGTCATGGAGGTCTGAGGGCCCTGAGGGCCCCAGGACCAGCTCTTCCGCGGGGACAAGAAGCCAGTGAATGGCCTCCTCCGCGGCCCTCTCACCAGCTTTCCCTCCTTCCCCCTGGGTGGGAGGGCGTCTCAGCCCCGTCACCCGCCCCCCCCCCCAGTGCCTGGTGACCCCCTCCCCGCCCCCACGGTCCTCAAGGCCCCGGTTCCTGTGCCCACCCGCGCCTGCCTGGCCTGTGGTGGCCTGAGTCGGCACCGGGAGGGGGTCCCCACCCCACGCCCGGGGTCACACATGGTGGGGATGGGGAGGCGTTTCGGGGAGCTGGCAGGGCCGCGGGCCGGCTGGGTGGGATCCGGGGTTACCCCCCCCTTCCCACGCGGGACTCAGCGCAGCGTCCGGCTCCACGTCTCCCTCGGTCCCCACGGCCGGGTGCTGATTCTTCATCTCTCTGAGTCCCTCTCTAATTCCATGAACAAGATACAGCAGCCAAATTGATTTTTTTTCTCTTTTTCTTTTTCTTAACATCAGTACTGGTGTGGCCCGCCACCGTCATTAATAGGGGTATAAATTGGGCCTGACAGGGACCTGGTGGCTCCTTAGAATTTTAAAACCCAAGTTGGAGCCCCCCCCCCCCCCCCCCCGTCCCCCTTCGTTATTAGCTCCAGAAATGAAGGCCGTAAAACATCTTTAGGAAGTCCCTGGACGGCTGGCTGGTGGTTTCTGATACTCGCATGTTAATTACCTCCCCGTTCTAGTAATCCATCACTGGCCGCCTGGCTCGCTGGCCCCGCCTGCTGTTCTAGGGGAGGTTGGGGGGCCCGGAGCCCCCAGACCCCTCCCTATCCTGTTTCCAGGGGAACTCCATTCCCTTCTCAGGAATGCAGAGATCAATCTGCAGAGGATTCTCCTCAGTAGAAGCTTCCAGCACCATTTTAAGAGCAGCTTGTCAGATTTCCTTGTGGAGTCTGTGCTGGGCCGGGCTGGGGAGGGCTGCGGAAAAGGTTGCTTGTCCTAATTCGGGGAGATCCTGCCAGGGGTCAGGGAGGAGGGCAGCGCAGGGAACAGGAGGGAGGAGTCTCTGATACCTGAGTGTTGGCCTGGAATATTCCTTAAGAAAGCCAGTAGAGCCGGGCGTGGTGGCGCACACTTGTAATCCCAGGACTTGGGAGGCTGAGACAGGAGGATCACAGGTTGGAGGCCAGCATCAGCAACTTAGTGAGGCCCTGTTTCAAAATAAAAACTAAAAAGGGCTAGGGGTGTAGCTCGGAGGTAGAATGCCCCTGAGTTCAATCCCCAGTACTGAAAAAAAAAAAAAAAAAAAAAAAAATAGGGCTAGGGAGTAGCTTGGAGGTAGAATGCCTCTGGATTCGATCCCCAGTACTGCAAAAAAAGAAAAAAAAAAAAAGAGTCTCACTATGTTGGTGAGACTGTATTCCTCGAACCTGTATTCCTCCTGTTTCAGCTTCCAATCACAACAGGATGATTTTTTTGTTGTTGTTCTAGATTGAACCCAGGGGCATTCCACCTCCAAGTTACATCCTCAACCCTGTTTTATTTCTTAGTTTTAAACAGGGTCTCGCTAAGTTGCTGAGGCCCTCACTAAGTTTCTGAAGTTGGCCTTGAACCTCCGATCCTCCTGTCTCAGTCTCACAAGTACTAGGCTCATAGGCATGTGCCACCACACAGGGCTCTCTGGATGTGTATATGTGTCTGTGTGTGTGTGTGTGTGTGTATATATATATATATATATTTTTTTTTTTTGGTTCTAGGGATTAAACCCAGAGGCATTCTACCTCCAAGCTACACCCTAGCCCCATTTTATTTCTTATTTGGAAACAGGGTCTTGTTAGGTTGCTGAGAGCCTCGCAGAGTTGCTGAGTCTGTCCTCAAACCTGCGATCCTCCTGTCTCAGCCTCCTAAGTACTAGGATCACAGGTATGCGCCACCACACCCAGCTGGATGTATATTTTTAGAGAGGTAAAAATCTAACTCCCGTGTAAACATAAAATGAACACAGGGTAATGAGGTTCCTTGTTAATTAGCTTGTTAGATGCTAATTAACATTAACCAGTAAGATGTTACAAGCGGTTGAATCGGAGAACATGGGCTTGTTGGCAATGGGGAGTCTCGACTCGCGCAGAGATTCGACTGGTCTGGCTGCTGAGGCTAGCAGCCAGTTGCACCTCGACATGCTAATCCTCCGGTATTTCTAGGGTGTAGAGCAGCCCCAGGGTGCCGAGAGGTGCCGCCACCCTGGGATCTGACTCCGGGAACTTCTGCTTTTTTGTCCATTTTGACGTCTTGCGCGAGTCCTTGGGAATTCTGACAGCGTCGGGGGCGGAGGGGACTCTGCGTTTGCCTTTGTGAGTAGCTCTTCTCAGTGCGGTCGCAGAGTTAGAGGTCCTCACGAGCCGTCCCACCTGTGATGAGGACTCGCCCGGGACAGGCATCACCCTCTGTGTGTTTGTGTAGCTCAGTACCTGGCCGACACTAAGTACGTAAAAACCACTGTGCAAACCTGTCATCCCAGGATTTGGGAGACGGAGGCAGGAGAATCCCAGGTTGGAGGCCAGCCTCAGCGACTTAGTGAGACCTTGTTTCAAAATAAATAAAAATAAAAAGGGCTGGGGAGTGTAGCTCAGAAGTGAAATGTCAAGCCGGGTGCCGTGGTGTACACCTATAATCCTAGTACTTGGGAAGCTGAGGCAGGAGAATTGCAGGTTCACAGGCAGACTCAGCACTCGGCGAGATCCCGTTTCAAAACACCAAAACATTAAAAGGACTGGGGGTGTAGTTTGGAGGTAGAATGCTCCTGGGTTCAGTTCCCAACATCTCACACACACACACACACACACACACACACACACACACACACACACCCCTCTTGTATAATAACTGCGCTGAATTGAATGATAACTATGGGAAATTGTATTCTCCACCTTCTGATGAAGAAACTGATTTCGAGCCGGGCGTGGTGGTGCACACCTGTAATCCCAGTACTTGGGGAGACTGAGACAGGAGGATCGAAGATTCAAGGCCAGTCTCAGCCACTTAGCAAAACCCTCAGCCACTTTGCAAGACTCTGTTTCCAAACGAAAAATAAAATAGGGCTAGGAGTTTAGCTCAGAGATAGAACACCCCTGGGTTCAATCCCCAGCACCACCGCCACACAACCAAAAAAAGGAAAGGTTCTGATAGAATCCCACAACCAGCTTGGGAGGTTGGGCTCAGCCATTCACGCGTTTCTGCATCCAACCCTAATCCGCTCTGCAGCTCCCGAGCGAGCGCCCTCCGTAAGCCGGTCCCTGGTGGCAGCGAGCGGAGGTGCCAGGCAGCCCCTGCCTCCTGGCGTACCTGGAGCGCCACGTGGTCCGAGAGCCCGGGGCCAGGCCTGGCTCACGCCTGAGGTCGGGGTTCTTGGCCATGTGACCCTTGGCAAGTTACTTAGCTTTTCTGAGCTTCTGTAGTAGGTCGACCTAGGCATCCTGTGCGCCGTGAACATTACCCGTTAGCCCCGAAGCCGTGTTAGACGTGTGTCGGGTCCTGGGCTTCGAAGCCGATGAGAATGTGGACTCTCCCGCAGCCGAGGAAGCTGAAGGCCCGTGGGTAGAGCGTGACCTGTAGGCTGCCGCAGACAGGAGGCAAGCCCGGGCTCAGGATTAGGGCCAGGGTTAGGGATTTCCTACGACTTGTGCAGTAATAGCCCCTTCCTTAGAAGGGTGTTGCCGGGGATTGCCGGGAGGTGGGGATTAGGAGGCTGCCTCCCGCCCCCGTCTGCGCCTCTGCCCTGGTGCCTGCCTAACCCTGGAGTCAGAGGTGGACACGGTCGCAGGGCGGCCCCAGCTCCCGGAGGCTTAGAGAAGGGAAGCTCCGGCTGGGGGAAGTAGGAAGGCTTCCTGCAGGAGGCAGCGCAGCGCGGGGCTTGACGGGGACGGAAGGGAGGGCATGGAGGGCAGTGGGGCGGGAGGGCCAGGCCCAGCCCTAGCGGAGCACCTCGAGGGAGCACGGGGCTGACACGTGCCCTGCAGCCGGAGCGGACGGTCTCAGTTGCTGTGGAAAGAAGGTCACCCAGCTTGGGAGGGGACAGGGCCGGGGCGGAGGCAGACCCGAGGGGCCAGGCCCACGCCGTCCCCTCTTGGTCCCCTCCTGCAGTTCGGGCGCACGGAGGTCATCGACAACACGCTCAACCCCGACTTCGTGCGCAAGTTCATCGTGGACTACTTCTTCGAGGAGAAGCAGAACCTCCGCTTTGACCTGTGAGTGGACGTGGGGCTGGAGCCGGGGCTGGGGGGCACGGGGCTGCAAGGTGGGGCTGGGGGAGTGGACAGGAGAGGGAGGAGCAGCAGAACAGAGGCCTGCCCTCCCGTGTGTCCCAGGCCGTTGGGTTGCGGGGCTAGGGCTGGGCCGGGTGTCTGGCTCCGGGGACTGTCCGCTGAGGGCTCCTGGGGACAACTCCGGGCTCTGCCTCTGGTGCCTCTTCTCCCCCGGTGGCTGAGTTCTGGGGGAGGACCCCTCCATCCCCCCGGCCTGCAGAGGTGCTGTGGCCGCCGGGGTTCAGGCATGTGCACGTCCATCAGGGAGAGGGAGAGGAGCTGGGCGTGGTGGCACACACCTGTCACCCCAGTCCTTGGGAGGCTGAGGCAGGAGGATCGCAGGTTCAAGGCCAGCCTCAGCAACTTAGTGAGACCCTGAGCAACTTAGCAAGACCCTGGTTCAAAATTTAAAAAAATAAAATAGTAGCTCGGAGGTAGAACGCCCCTGGGTTCAATCCCCAGTACCAAAAAGAAAAAGAAAGAAAGAAAAGGGTCTGTGTTTGAGATACTAATGTTCAGGTCAGCGTCGGACGGGAGGGGTGTGGGGCCTGAGGGAGCAGAGGGAGAATCCTGGAGGGGGGGGGCGCTGCCTTGGGGAGCAGGGAGGCTGAGGCAGGGGGCTCACTGAACAGAAGTCACCGGGACCTTTGGCACACGTGGGCTGCACCGCAGGGGACACTGAGGCCCGGGATCTCAGGTTGCTCACGGCTTGCTGGGGCCCGGGCTGAGCGGCAGGCAGGACCAGCCCGGAGGGCGAGGCCGGGGAGGTCAGCAGGGGAGGCCGGGGAGGCCAGCGGTGAAGTGTGGAGCCGCACAGGCAGGAAGACGGGGGGAGGGGGGGGGGCAAAGCGTGAGTGGCTGGAGCGCCCCTGGAGCGGTCGGGCGATGGAGACCCCATTTTCTTTTATTGGCTTACATGAGGAGTAACGTCATACATGTATGGGGGTTGTTTTGGTACTGGGGGTTTTGGTGTTTCCAGCCATTCCTTCTATTAACAACCATCACGTTTTTGGGGGGAGGGACTGTTCCATTCGAGCACCCCCCAGGGCTGGGCAGGACGTCCCTCACTGTTCCTCTGTCCCTGTAGGTACGACGTTGACTCCAAGAGCCCGGATCTGTCCAAACACGTGAGTCCCACCGTGCGCGCCCACAAGTCCAGAACATTTTTTTATTATTTATTTATTTTTGCGGTACTGGGGATTGAACCCAGGGGCATTCTACCTCCAAGCTGCACCCCTAGCCCCATTTTTTATTCTTTATTTTGAAACAGGGTCTCACTAAGTTGCGGAGTGCCTCACTAGGTAGCTGAGGCTGGCCGCGAACCTTCGATCCTCCTGTCTCAGCCTCCCAAGGACTGGGATCACAAGCGTGCTGGGAACGTTTTTTTAAACGCCGCCTTCTGGGTGCCCCACGGGCAGCACTGTGACCCGTGTGCGTCTGTGGCTGTGTCTTGTCATTTCCAACCCCTGTGGCTTCTCTGGGCCGGCAGTGGGGTGTCGGGGTGGCTGTGTGCCCGGTGGATGACCCTGATCTCTTCTGTCCCCTGGATACGCAGGATTTCCTGGGCCAGGCCTTCTGCACCCTGGGAGAGATCGTGGGGTCCTCTGGGAGCCGCCTAGAGAAGCCCCTCACGTAAGTCAAGGAGCGCACCCCGTCCGGGTTGCCGCCCCAGAGACCGGCTTCCTGCAGTTACAGAGCGCACCTGCAGGAGGCCGGGGGCCCCGCCCTCCAGGGCCGCCAACCCAGTCACCTGGCCGGGAGCCCAAACCCCATCCCCACCATTCCCCCCCGTCCTACCATACCATGGCACGGGGGAAGAGACTAAACCAGAGGGGGGAGGGGGGGACATGGCCACGGCCGCACAGCCGGAAGGAGGAGAGCTTGAATTTTAACTCGGAACCCCACTCATACGCCCAATTCCTCCGACAGCTCCCTGCTTGTTCTGAGCCCGGGTCGGGGAGAGTGAGGAGGCCCCCGGTCCCCCCCTGCCTAGGGAAAGCGGGTGCTTACGGTAGAGCCCAGGGGTGGTTCCGGGCACCCGCCAGGGCTAGCCAGGCGGCACGAGTGGGCTGCCCCTCCCTGTTCCTGAGGAACCCCCCACCCCCACCCTGGCGGGGCCCAGGCTGCGGTGGCCCAAAGACAGGCAGGCAGGGAGGGGTCAGCCCTGCTCGCTTTCTCGAGTCCCCGCTGCGTCCACTGAACGTCATCCCGTCCCTGTGTGTGTCTGTGTGTCTGTCTGTGTGTCTGTCTGTCTGTCTGTACACGGAGTCTCTCTCCTAGTCCCTTGTCTGTCCCCCCACGCCCCCTAACTGTGTGGTAACTTCAGGGCCCCCAGAAAGGTCTTCTGGTCCTCCCCAAGGTTCCATCTCGAGATTCCTGGAAAATAATAATAATAGCCGTCTTGATTGAGGGCGGCGGAAACCCCGGGTTTGGGGAGCTCTGAAACTTAAAGAATTGGGAGCTTCTTCCAAAAAAAAAAAAAAAAATTCACATTTGCTAGCCCCGGCCTTGAACACATCCTTCACTGTTTTTTATCTTACTTTTATATTCTTTTCCTACCTTGAAAGGGGCTCACGGGAATGGGTGTACTGAGCTCAAGCACCACTCGCTCCGTGCGCCGGATCAGTGTTGAGCTGAGTCTCACTGGCCCCTGGGCCTTTGATCTTATTTATTTATTTATTTAATTTTATGGTACTGGGGATTGAACCCAGGGCCATTCTACCTCCAAGCTACAACCCCAGCCCTGCTTTTTATTCTTCGTTTTGAAACAGGGTCTTGCTAAGTTGCGGAGGGCCTCACTAAGCAGCTGAGGCTGGCTGCGAACCTGCCGTCCTCCGGTCTCAGCCTCCCGAGTACTGGGATTACAAGCATGCAGCACCATGCCCAGCTTGGGCCTTTGGTCTTGAAAACGGCCCCTCCTCTCTGACCCACCCCTGCCAGGGCTTTCCCGGGCCGGCCCGGTGCGCAGACCCAGGAGGAGCATGGTGTCTGCCCTGCTCATCTCCACCTGCCTGGGTCCGGAGCCCACCCGGCCTTGGGGTCTGTTTCCTGCCTGCCGTCACCTGGGCCTCGGTGGCTGGAGGGCACCCCTCCTGCGGGGTGGGGATGGAGGGGCGCTTCCTGCAGGAGAGGCGCTCAGTCTAGAATGCCGAGGCCGACGGAGAGGCTGAGGCGGGGCCCTTTACCCCCAGTGAAGGTCTCTCGAGTCTAAGTTTGGCTGCCGCGTGACTCAGCCTGTTTACCAGCCCGTTGACTGGGCGTCTATCTATTCTTGGCCAGCCCCGGGGGTCAGCGTTTTGCTCGTGAAATCTCCCACGGTCGGCCCTCGGTACCCGTGGGCTCGCATCTGCAGACCCAGCCGAATGCAGAGGGAAGATGTTTTTTTTAAAGTTGTGTCCGTACGGAATGTCTGCAGACTTTGTTATTCCCTAAATAACACAGTACGACAACTAAGTGTGCGGTGTTTGCCTCCTCTCGGGCATTCTAAGTCGGCTGGAGACAGACGGGGGGGAGGCATGCAGGTCCTAGGCAAATACTCTGTCATTTGGCAGAAGGACTTTATTTATATATTTTTTGTGGTACTGGGGATTGAACCCAGGGGCATTCTACCTCCGAGCTACACCCCCAGTCCTATTTTTTATTCTTTTTTTTTTATTTTTATTTTTTTTTTGTGGTACTAGGAGTTGAACTCAGGGGCATTCTACCTCCAAGCTATACCCCTAGCCCTATTTTTTATTCTTTATTTTGAAACAGGGTCTCACTAAGTTGCGGAGGGCCTCACTAGGTAGCTGAAGCTGGCCAAGACCCTGGATCCTCCGGTCTCCGCCTCCCAAATGCTGGGATTACAAACGTGCGCCACCAAGCCCGGCTTTTATTCTTTATTTTGAAACAGGGTCTCACTAAATTGCGGAGGGCCTCACTAAGTAGCTGAGGCTGGCCAGAAACCCTGGATTCTCCTGTCTCAGCCTCCCAAGTACTGGGATTACAAGCGTGTGCCACCACACCTGGAGAAGGGACTTTAGCATTCAAGGATTTTGTTAATCTGAAGTGGGGGGTCCTGGGACCAACTTCTCACAGACACCAAGGGACACTGTATTAGTTTATTAGCACTGTTGTATTCAATACCATAGAGAGTGGATAAAATAGTCTCAAGTTATTTTCTCCCGATTCTGGAAGCTAGACATCCAAGATCAAGTGTGACCAGAGGAGACCTCTTCTAAGGCCCCTCCCCTTGGCTTGGGGACATCCGTCTCCCTTTTCTTCACTATCCCTCCCTCTCCTCATTGTCTTCCTTCCGTGCGTGTCTGTGTCCGAATCCCTTCTTAAAAGGACACCAGTAGGTGACACCAGGCATGGTGACGAATGCCTGTCATCCCAGGACTTGGGAGGCCGAGGCAGGAGGATCGCAGGTTCAAGGCCAGCCTCAGCAACTTAGCAAAATACAAAACAGGACCAGGGATGTAGCTTGGAGGTAAAATGCCCCTGGGTTCAATTTCCAGTACCTAACACACACACACGCGCGCGCGCACACACACCACCAGTCATGTGGCGTTAGGGCCTAGTCACATGAACTCTTTGGCCTTCCTGACCTCTTAAGGCCCTGTCTCCAGGCATACTCCCATTCTAAGGTGCTGAGGGTTAAAGACGTCACTAGGAATTTGGGGGGACGCGGCTCAACCCGCACGATCTCACCCGATGCCTCCTGCCCTGCCCCTCGCCAGCCTGGACACCGCAGCTCAGCAAGGCGGCGGGCACCAGGGTCCCGGAGGCGGGTTTCCAAGGCGGTGGGTGTGGGTGGGGCCCGAGCGACCCCAGGAGTCCCTGCCCAGGGCTTCCTGCTAAGGTTTGGGCAGCTCTCTCCTCCCCTGGCCTGCGGCCTTATGGTCCTGCTTTAGTGACCTCTCGGATGGACTCCCGTCCCACGCAGCCCCACGTCCAGGGCTCTGGCCGCTCCGGAGCGGGGGCCCGTGCTCAGGCCTGTGCTGTCTGCCCTCTCTCTACAGGATAGGCGCCTTCAGCCTGAACTCCAGGACGGGCAAGCCCATGCCGGCGGTGTCCAACGGGTAGGTCCCCAGACGCCCCTGGCGAGGGAGTCCTCGACATCCCGGCCCCTGGGCCAAGAGCACCCGCCTCAGGAGGCTCGGGCTCGGTCCCCACCCGCCACCGTGCATTCGGACCTGGTCAGGGAGACGAGAGGGGCCTGGGTCCTGCTGCAGAGGTCCAGGTACACTGGGTCCTGGAGGGGGCCCCCGCCCGCGCCCCCTACGTGCTGCGGCCACCCCTCCCCCTACGTGCTGCGGCCACCCCTCCCCCTCATGTCTGCCCGCTGGGGGGAGGCCTGAGCCTCCAGTGGAGGACAAACTGCTGGTGCTCTGGCCGGAGCCCTGGGCTGGGCTGCAAGCCGAGCTCCCCTGGCCTCCTCCGATGGCCTCAGGGAAGGGTCTCAGGGAGCCCGGGGTGCCCAGCCCCGGGAGACTGCACCCCGATTTACAAAGAGAGTAGATAGCAGCAGAGACCAAGAGAGACAGAGGGCAGAGGAAGACCGTCCGGGAGACATTGTCAGAGGCAGGGAGAAGGCAGGGAGGCTGGGAGGGAGGCTGGGCCAGCGGTGGGAGCAGGTCGGGGCTGGAGAGGAGGGAAAGAAGGATCCGAAATAGAAGAAGGCCTCAGAGCAAAGAGAGGAACAGATGGAGAGCCAGGGCGGGCGGGGGAGGCCGGCGTGGCGGCTTCTGTCTGCCTGGTCACAAATCACGGCTTTACTACCGAGGAGCACCAGACCGGCGGGCGGGGAGGGCTTTGGGCTCTCGGTGGCGGAGTGGCCCGCCCGCCCACCCACCAGCCGGCGTCTAGGGGACCGCCCGGCAGAGCCTCACGGGCCGGCCGGGAGGTGGGGGGGCTTCCGATGTGTCCCCCGCCCCCGGGCGCTCCCCTCCAAAAGCGGCCCTAGGGAGAGCAGTCTGGGGTGCTCAAAGTGGCTCCACAGACAACTTGCAGGCGGCCGGGGCTGGCCCCCGGGTCTGGAGTGGATTTGTGAAGCGCTGGGGGCAGGGAGGAGGAGATGCTTGGGGCCTGCTAGGGGCCGGGCACCTCGGACTTGCTGGGAACTTGGAGTCTACGGGTACCCTCATTTATGGGCGGGGAACCAGGCCCAGCCCAGAGCCCAAGGCGCACCCAGCTCACACCTGACATCTGCGCCTCTCCCTCCCTCTCACCTGCCCGCCCCTGGCTGCACGTGGACCCCCCAGCTCCGTCCCGCCGTCATCACCGCCATCACCGCGCAATCGGCTGGTGCGGGGCAAGGGACCCACGGGACAGGGGAGGAGGGGGCGGCAGGGTGGAGCCCCCTCCCCCAGGGACTGTGCCCTCTGGGAGGGGCCTCTCTGCTGGGGTCCCTCTCACCCCAGGGAGGCCCCACCAGGAAGCCGAGGGTTGCTGGCCAGGGGTGTGCTGCCCCTGCCCGCCCCGCCACGGTCAGAGCGGCTGCGAGTGGTCTCGGGGTGCAGGGAGGGGTGGCTAGCCCACGAGGTCTTTTGCCCACAGAAGTGGTCTTTGGATGGAAGGTTTGAGCACCCCTGGCTTGGAGGTCTCCGGGTGAGTCCGGGCGCTCCTGGTCCCCTCTGTGCTGCCGCCAGCGTTTCGGGGGACTCTGGCTTCCCAGGGGCTCCGGGCACTCGGGCTGGCCGGAGGGCGGGAGGGGCCGCAGCGGGCCTTCGCTGTCTCTGTCTGGCTACCCTCCATTCCTTCCGTCTTCTCCCCAGCGGTGTCCCCGGGAAGAAGTGCGGCACCATCGTCCTGTCAGCTGAGGAGCTTAGCAACTGCAGGGTGAGTGGCCCAGGGGCTGGGGCGGTGGGCGCCCTAGAGGGACCCAGGGGTGGACAGGACTCTGGCGTCCGTCCTGCCTGGTCTGTCCCGGGGGCATTCTACCTCCAAGCTACACCCCTAGCCCTATTAATTTACTTATTTATTTATGATTGATTGATTGATTGATTGTGGTACTAGGGATGGAACCCAGGGGCATTCTACCTCCAGGTTATACCACCACCACCCCCCAACCTATTTTATTTCTTATTCGGAAACGGTCTTGCTAAGTTGCTGAGGCCGGCTTTCCAAACTTCGATCCTCCTGTCTCAGCCTCCCAAGTACTGGGGTTACAAGCGTGTGCCACCACGCCAGGCTTAACACATTTTCGGGGGAAAAAAGTAACCACATTTCCCCAAACAACCAAGAAGCGTGGGCTTGTGTTACTTTTTATTTTTCCTTTGAGGTGCTGGAGATCAAGCCCAGAGCCTCCAGAAGGTGGGCACTCCCCCTGGGCTAAATCCTCACTTGGCCCCTTGGTTTACGTTTCTGCAAATCTCTTTCATGTCTGGCTTCTTAGAGGACAGCTGCAGCAGGGTGGGGTGGGCGTGTAGCTCAGCGCAGGGGAGCACTTGCCTTTGATCCGCCATTGCCATTGCAAAAAAAAAAAAAAGACAGCTGGATGCTCATATGACTTCTGCAGTCAGTCCACTGCCTGCCAGATCAGCCAGATCAGCTGGGAAACCCTTTATCTTGCATTATTATAATAGTAGCTTCCACCTCGTGAACCCGCTCTCCTCCAGAGTTCCTGGTCGGAACCTCACTGGTGCAGAGGTATAATATCGTGAGCTAGCCAGGCGTGGTGGCGCAGGCTTGTAATCCCAGTACTTGGGAGACCGAGACAGGAGGATTTTGACCAGCCTCAGCTACTGAGGGAGGCCCTCCGCAACTTAGTGAGACCCTGTTTCAAAATAAAGAATAAAAATTAGGGCAGAATGCCCCTGGGTTCCATCCCCAATACCGCACAATAATAATAATAATAATAATAACCACAGCAGCAATAGCGTGAGCTAGCATTAGTTGAGCTTCTGTTCTGGGCCACACTCTCTGCCCAGTGGCGTCCATGTATGGACTTTCTTGATCGGATGCATGACAGCGTGTCATATGCATGTAATTCCTGATAGAGCGTGGTTCTCAAGTGACAGATGAGGAGACTGAGGCACAGAGAAGCCAGATGACCTTTCCAAGGTCACACAGACTCTGACCAGAAGAGATGTGAACCCGGGCAGCCTGGGTCTAGAGCCCGGTCTTAAATCACCACACCACGGACAGACGGATGGGCAGTGTCACAAACTCTGCGATCAGGGACTCCCGGTCGGAGAATCTGCCGCCTAAGAAGGGGGCCAATACTTAACACGGGCAGCGTAGAGGTGACCAGCGGAACCCTTTTGGCCGCCAGCTTCCCGGTCCCTGTGTCTCAGTGGCCTCAGAGGGACGAGGGGCCAGGGCCTTCGGTGTGGTCGGTGTTCACTGACGTCCCTGGCTGAACGACTCGGAAGCGCGGAGCGAATGTTTCGCAGTGGGTGACCGTGCCCACCCCCACGCCCCGAGTCCTGGCCGGGGCCCAGCCGCCACCGCCCTCTCCACCTGCACCGGGCGGTAGGCTGCTGAGGCTGGAGGCGGCTGCCAGCAGGAGAGGTGGAATCTGCTTCTCTTGAAGGCTCCATTCATTTTCCCCTGAGCTTTTAGCCCAGCTGGCGATGACTGCCTCCCGGGTGGGTAATTAAGTAAGGTAATAGCAGGGAGCGTGGTTGGGGAGTTCTAACGGCCAAGGTGTGGTGTTCCCTCCCGAGGTGGATGAGCAGCCTGGGTTAATATGAGGGCCGTCTCCTCCCTCCCCTGGCCCCAGGCTTCCTGGCTTGAAGCTGGTGCAGGGGACTGGGCTCCCTCCCGCCTCCTGAGCCCCTCAGCTCTTTTCCTTCCCTGGCACATCTTTGGCTGAGCTATGCCGGTCCCTAGAATACTGACAAGGAAAAGAGACTAATTCCCAGCATCTGGCTGAATTAAAATAATTACCTCTGCGCAGCTCTGCGGCTCTGCAGCCCGCCCCTGGGTTGGAGCATCAGGCGCAGGGCCTGAGCAAGGAGGAGCGGCTTCCTTCCTTCCAGATGAATACCAGGCTCACCAGGAGAGACCTCCCTCCCCGCGCCGGCAGGGATGGAGTGGGCGAGGGAGAGGGACCAGAAAAGGATTAGGGTGGACTCCGGAGTGTCACCGGCTTACTTTGACAGGCGTGGACCAGCCTTGCTCATCTAGAATTTCTGAAATGCCAAGAAAGTCCCTACTATCCTGGTCAGAATTTGCTCCAAATCCTGTCCCGTGTTCTTTGATGTCAACAGGGTGAGGTGGCGCTCCGGAACGGCCCCTGGAATCCCCCAGCATAACGGGTGGTGCTGTTGTCACCCGCAGCTTGGCCCACCAGCATCTGCGTGGTTCTCAGCTGAGCACGGTGGCCCTCTGGTTTACGCTCCTGCTAGGATCCCCCCCCCCCCCGGGCCGGGGGACCTCGAGGAGCTGTCTTAGTCAGTGTTCTCGATGCTAGAATCCAAGACCACGCGTGGGCCGCACAACCCAAGAGGATTTATTCCCTCACAGTTGTTTTTGAAATCTTGTTAGTCGTGTCAGTGTTAGGCGGGGTCTGCAGAGCTCAGGTCATGGCGGCGGGAAGCAGAGAGAGAGAGAGAGAGCGAGGGAGAGAGAGAGAGAGGAGGAGATCGAGGGCTCTGCTCTCACACCATGGGGGCCGGGAGCCAGAGAGAGCCAGCAGCAAGGGGATTCAGACACACAAGCACAGTCCCCAAGGTCACAGATCCAGGGACCCACCTTCTCCAGCCACACCCTCCTTCCTGGGTGACCACCCAGTAAATCCATTACAGTGGATCACACTGCTGAGCTCACAGCCCTCGGGACTCAGTTACACCAGACTCGGTCTTCCAGGCTTAGATACTGTGCAGGTGTGGCCGTCTCCCAGGCAGCTCCGCAGGAGTGGTGGGGGGGGAGGGGTCTGCCTGGCCTCCCAGGAGCCAAATGTTTCAAAACAAAAAAATAAAAAATTGGGCTGGGAGTATAGCTTGGAGGTAGAATCTGCAGTACCAAGATAAGTAAAAATAAAACAATGACATAAAAACTGTGGATTAAAACATTTATTTTGATTAATGAGATTTGGGGTGCCTCTCAAATTTGAGGGATACTGGGAAGCAAACCCAGGGGATTCTACCTTTGAGCTACCACCCCTCCACAGCCCTTTTTATTTTTTAATTTTGAAACAGGGTCTCGATAAGTTGCTGAGGCTGGCCTCGAACTTGCAATCCTCCCGTCGCAGCCTCCCAGGTACTAGAATTACAGGTGCTTGCCACCGTGCCCAGCTGTGCCTCTTAAAGCCCCTGGGGACTGCAGCAGGACCCCAGGCAGAGCGGCCTTGTCTTCTCCCTGGCCCAGCCTGCAGTGCCCCCGCTGGCCCGAGCTGACCTCTGACCTCCACAGCCAATTCCTGGCCGAGAGGGCTGAGGCGGAGGCAGCTGAGCCGGGCCACCCTGCCAAGGAAGACAGCCGCTGCATCCTCCCAGGCAGCGCAATTAACATGGGGAGAGATGCAAATTGAGGCAATCCTGCTGTTTTAGAAGAACTTCATATGTTTTTTAAGAAGATAGGGTGAAAGGCAGAAATTGCAGGAAATTATATGGTTCCGGAGCTGCTTTATCTCCGGGCGGCTGCTTCCCAGAGGCCCCTGGCTGGGAGCGGCCTCTCACGGGTGTGCCTGTGCCGGCATCCCATCCCGGGCCTGGCCCCTCCTCGCCGGGCACCTGCCTCTTCCTGACTCCTCAGGTACAGCGAGGTTTTCATTCTCAGCCACTCACCTTCGACGTGGGTGGGGAGGCTTGTTCATAGGACTCTTTTTTCCCGTAAGATCCTTTTTTTTTTTTTTTTTTGTGGTACTGGGGATTGAACTCAGCGGCATTCTACCTCCGAGCTACACCCCCAGTCCTATTTTTTTATTCTTTATTTTGAAACCAAGTCTCACTAAGTTGCGGAGTGCCTCACTAGGTAGCTGAGGCTGGCCGCGAACCCGGATCCTCCGGTCTCAGCCTCCCGAATGCTGGGATTACAAGCGTGCGCCACCACGCCCGGCTCCGTAAGATCCTTTTATATTTTATTTTTATTTATTTTTTCTTTGTGGTGCTGGGGATTGAACCCAGGGGCTTTCTACCTTCGAGCTACATCCCTAGCCTTTTTTAAATTTTGAAACAGGGTCTCACTACATTGCTGAGGCTGGCCTTGAACCTGCAATCCTCCTGTCTCAGCCTCCCAAGGACTGGGATTACAGGCTTGTGTCACCATGCCTAGCTATAGGATGCTTTAAAAAACAAAGCAGATGGGCGTAGTGGCGCACGCTTGTAATCCCGGTACTTGGGAGGCTGAGACTGGAGGATCCAGGTTCACAGCCAGCCTCAGCTACCTGGTGAGGCCCTCTGCAACTTAGTGAGACCCTGTTTCCAAATAAAGAATAAAAAATAGGACTGGGGGTGGAGCTTGGTGTGTCTCCAGGGCTCCCCCTGGGGTGGGCGCCCGCCCGGTGGGGAGGAAGCTGGCCTTGGGGACAGCCTGGAGAGCTCTCTGAAGCTCTTGTGGCTCTTCCTGGGTGAGTGGTGTCAGGGAGGGCGGGTTGGCTGAGCTGCAGGTCAGGCCTCCTAGCTCCTCTCTGACCTGCGGAGGAGGCTGCAGGGGACTCAGGGGCTCAGGCGGTGAGCCAGAGCTCGGGGCCAGCCTTTTTTAATTTTAACGCATTTGCCCGGAGGCCTTCCTAAGTGGATTTCACGCTTCCCTGGCTCCTCCAGCCAGCGAGGCTACAGAACATAATTAGACTTATCTTCATGATTCGAGGGCATGGTGGAGAATCGCAGTCACGAGCGGGGAGCCAGGCTGTCTGGGGCAGCCCCAGCCCCTCCTCCTGGCCGTGCGCCTCAGCACCCCTGTGCAGACCTTTCTGGGCTCTGTCTTCTCATCTTTAAAATGGGAGTAATAACAGCAACTGCCTCCTAGGGTTGTTGAGAAGATTAAATGACTGGAAGATATAAAAAACAGTGGTTGGCTCATCCTGGGTAGAACCTAATTTCTTTTCTTTTTTTCTTTTTGCAGTACTGGGCATTGAACCCAGGGGCATTCTACCTCTGAGTTACACCCCCAGCCCTATTTTTAATTCTTTATTTTGAAACAGAGTCTCACCAAGTTGCAGAGGGCCTCACTAAGTAGCTGAGGCTGACTTTGAAACTGGGATCCTCCTGTTTCAGCCTCCCAAGAACTGGGATTACAGGCATGCACCACCACACCTGGCTAATTGTGATTTTAAAAATACATATTCATGCTGGGCATGGTGTCGAATGCTTGTAATCCCAGTACTTAGGAGGCTGAGACAGGAGGATTGCAGGTTCGCCGCTAGCCTCGGTTACTTTGTGAGGCACTCTGCAACTTAGTGAGACCCTGTTTCAAAATCAAGAATAAAAAACAGAGCCGGGCGTGGTGGCGCACGCTTGTAATCCCAGCATTTGGGAGGCTGAGACTGGAGGATCCAGGTTCGAGGCCAGCCTCAGCTACTTAGTGAGGCACTCCACAACTTAGTGAGACCCTGTTTCAAAATAAAGAATAAAAAATAGGCCTGGGGGTGTAGCTTGGAGGTAGAATGCCCCTGGGTTCAATCCCCAGTACCGCAAAAAAAAAAAAAAAAAAAAAAAAAAAAGAAATAGGGCTAGGGAGGTGCTTTGGCTGTAGAATGCCTTTGGGTTCCATCCCCAATACCACAAAAAGAAAAAAATAAGAGTGTGCGGTGCGGAGCCGGCCGGCCTGCTCCCCTGTGTCCTCCCGGCCACCCTGGGTGCTGCAGAGTGGAGACTGCAGCTTGCCCCTAGACCTGCTGGCGGTGGGGTACAGGGCTGGCGGGGGCTGGGTTCCCCCACTCACGCTCCCCGTCCTCCCTCCCTCTGCCAGGATGTGGCCACCATGCAGTTCTGTGCCAACAAGCTGGACAAGAAGGATTTCTTCGGGAAATCCGACCCCTTCCTGGTGTTCTACAGGAGCAACGAGGACGGAACGTGAGTTTCCCAGGACTGCTGCGGGCGCCGGGCTCCAGGGACGCGTCCTGACACACAGGCTGGGGGTCCCTAAGCCGCAGCCGGACGGGGGGTCTCAGCAATGGGGACAGGTGTGTGGTGGGGGAGGGGGGCTAGGGTGGGAACGAGGAGCCCTCAGAGCCCGCTCCTTTTTTGGGGGGTGGGGGAGTACTAGGGATTGAACCCAGGGGCATTCTACCTCCAAGCTCCACCTCCAGCCCTATTTTATATTCTTTTTTTTTAAACAAGGTCTCACTAAGTTGCTGAGGCTGGCTTCTAACTTACAATCCTCCGGTCTCAGCCACCTGAGTGCTGGGATGACAGGCGAGAGGGCCACCTTACCGGGCAGCCTGCTCCTTGTTTGTTTTGCGGCACTGGGGATTGAACTCAGGGGCATTCTACCTCGGAGCTATACCCTCAGCCCTATCTTTTAGTCTTTATTTTGAAACAGGGTCTCACTTAAGTTGCAGAGACCCTCACTCAGTAGCTGAGGCTGGCCACGAACCTGCGATCCTCCGGGCTCAGCCTCCAGAGAGCTGGGGTGACAGGCGTGCACCACCTCGCCTGCTCCTTGTTCTACACCAGTCAGTCAGTCCCTCCCCTCCCTCCCTCAGCTAGAGCCCACCCACGATATGATGGAAACACACAGGGCACGTTGGCAGGCGGAGGTCAGCCATATATATGCAGGGATTCTGGCTGAGGGTCTGGGGACCTGGGCCCGCCCCCCCACTAGCCTGCCGTGTGACCCTGGGCAAGTTACGCCCCCTCCCTGGGCCTGTCTTCTCATCCGTAAACTGAGCCAGTTGAACGAGGTTGGTCTCACGGTCGCTCTGAGACCTGCAGCTGTGGGAGGCCGTAGCCTGTGCGCGGGTCGGAAGTGGGAGGCCAGGGAGCTTCACGGAGAAGCACTGCTGGGCGGGGCCCTGGACGAGCAGGCCGGACCGAGGGTGCACCGCGTGGCCCCCACCCCCACGCGGAGACGCTGGGCTGAGTGTGTGAGCATGTGTGTGCGGGCGTGCGGGCGTGCGTGCGTGCGTGCGTGCGTGTGTGTGTGTGTGTGAGCGGGTGCAGGTGTGAGCCTGTGTGTGCGCGTGTGGTGTGTGTGCATATGTGTGTGTGTGCGCGTGAGCGCCTGCCTTCATGTTTCAGGAGAAGCAGCAGGGAGGAGGTGTGTTTCAGTTTAAAAACCAATTTTTAAACCTGAACTACAAAAAAAAAAAACAGTGGAAATTAGGTGCGATCATTTGCATGACAAAAGGAGCCTTTGTCTCTCCGCTGGCTCCCCCGGCAGGGTTTCCTTAAATAATTCTTGTTGACTTGGTCTTGGCTCTCGGCGTGGAGGAGGAGGAGGGGGAGGAGGGGGAGGAGGAGGTGGCGGCGGCTCGGAGTATCCACAGACGTAGTCTGCTGGGGCAGCCGGCGGGGGCAGCTGGGCCAGGATGACAGGCGGCCGGTGGCAGTCGAGAGGACTGGCCGAGACCCAGGGGACCTTAGGGGGAGCCCCGGCCCAACTGCCAAGGAGCCTCGGGGACCCAGAGGGTCAGAGGAGCTGGACCCACGCCTCCTTGTTTATTTGCAGGGGCCGGTGGAGGGGGGAGGACTGACCGGGTGTCCAAGAGGTGGGTCAGGGTGCGGGCAGGCTGCAGGCAGGAGGGAGGAAGCCTAGGGAGCCGCCCCCACCGTGAGGAGGCTGGAGGAAGGGCAGCCAGGGAGCCCCAAGTGAAGACAAGGAAAGGAGGCCTCCCAGGCCAGCACAGCGCCCCGCCCTGCCCTCCAGGAGCTGCGCACCCCTGGTTCAGTGTGTCTCCTCTGGGTGCCAGGAAGAGCAGCAACCAGGAGGGCTGCCAGGCCCCAGCCCGGGCAGCCAGTGGCCAGCGGGGAGACTGTGGACAGCCGGGCGTGGTGGCGCACGCCTGGAGTCGCAGTACTTGGGAGGCTGAGGCAGAAGGATCACAGGTTTGAGGACAGCCTCAGCAATTTGGCAAAGCTCTCAAGCAACCTAAGAGACCCTGTTTCCAAATAAAAATAAAATAAGAGCCGGGCGTGGTGGTGGGGCATACTTGTCATCCCAGTACATGGGAGGCTGAGACCGGAGGATCCAGGTTCGTGGCCAGCCTCAGCTACTTAGTGAGGCCCTCTGCAACTTAGTGAGACCCTGTTTCAAAATAAAAAGGGCTGGAGATGTAGCTCAGAGATAGGGTGTCCCTGGGGAGGAAGGGGGGGAGGAGGAGGAGGAGGGGGGGGGGGGGAGGAGGACTGTAGCATCACTGGCCATTCTTACTCCAAGTTTACAATGAGAAGGAAGCTCAGAGAGGGAAAGGAACTTTCTCCGGGAGGCACAGTCCTGGGACTGGAACTCACTTCCGTCTGACCATTGGGTAACACTGTCCCATTCATACCCCAGATACGCGTCCAAATGAATCGAGTTGCAGGGTGATATGGTCGGGTAAGAGGCATGGGCAGACACAGGCTGCGCGGGGTCCAGGAAGAACAGGATGGGGGACGGGGGCGGGTAGCTCAGAAGACCCGCTGGAGAAGTCTGGCTGTTGGGAGGAGAGAAGTCGGTGGGTCTAGACATGAGACAGGCCGGGCACCGGGTGCAGGCCTGTGATCCCAGTGCTTGGGAGGCTGAGACTGGAGGATCGCAGGTTCGAGGCCATCACGCAGAGACTTAGCGAGGCCCTGTTTCTAAGTAAAAAAGTGAGCGATGGCGATGGGGCCCTCCCTCCCACCGGGCGCGCTCCGGCTCCCGGCTCCCCGATCCCGCCCCTCTCGCCCCATCCGGGCCCTGCAGCCCCCAGCTCCGGGTGAGCGGGCGTCTCCCACGCGCGTCTCCACGCTCCCGAGGGTGGGCGAGAGGGAGCAGAGAAGAAGAACACTGAGCCTCCGTGACAGCAGTGACATTTTGACTTGAAAATTGCCAGAGAAGGAATGGCGCAGGCAGTGTGGGCAGGGGTGGGGCCGGGCCTCACCCGGTGAGGCAGCCACCCCACCTGCAGGGTCGGGCAGCCCGGCCTGCACCGCGCCCCCGCTGGACAGGCCTGCTCTGGACTCTGAGCTTGCAAAGGAGGGTCACGGATTCAGCTGGGAAAAGCCCAAGGGGTCTTGCAGATCCTCGGGGTCAGGGGCTTAAATTCCACCCGATTGGAATGCCCGGGAAAGCTAGGGCAACTCAGCGGCTGGTTGGTTCCTTTTTTTAAAATTTCCTTTCTTATTTTTTTAAATTTGAAACAGGACCTCACTAAGTTGCAGAGGGCCTCGATAAGTTGTTGAGGCTGGCTGCAAACCTGCAATCCTCCAGTCTCAGCCTCCCAAGTACTAGGACTACAAGAAGTGTGCACCACCATGCCTGGCTCATTGGTTCCTCTAAAATATGTTTATATATTATTTATAAATTTTCATATAAATGTATATTTCTATATGTAAAATATGTAACTTGCTAAGTGCAGGCATTGTCTTGGCCACTGGGGATACACCGGTGATCAGGAGTCCAAACAGCTGGGTGCAGTGGCCCTACCTGCAATCCCAGAGACCCGGGAGGCTGAGGCAGGAGGATCGCAAGTTGGAGGCCAGCCTGGACAACTTAGCTGGCAAGGACCTGACTCAAAATAAAAGAGAAGAAGGCCTGGGGGTGTAGCTCAGTGGTAGAACACCTCTTTGTCCTCAGTATCATAAGGAGAAAAGAAAGAAGAGACAAGAACTCTTCGTTCTTGGGAAACATATTTTAGTGACAGATCCTACACAGCAGAAATGAGAGAAAAAATAGGCTGCGTCCAAAAATGTCAAGTAGTGAGGAATGAAATGGGAAACGAGTGTGCACGGAGAGAATTGTAAACATTAGGCCAGAGGCGACCTTTGACCCGCAGGTCTCCAGTGCATGAGGGAGAAGATGGACGGCCGGCAGACACAGCTGACACCCAGGGTCACCTGTAACGTTAGGGACTCGCTGGCCGGGAAGGTCTGTCGAGGTAGATTCTTCTGTGAGTCTCAGATGAGGAATCTCTGGTGGAGGCTGAGGGTCTGGGGCTACAGGTGAGGAAAGGAAGGCTCAGAGACGGAAGGATTCGGTGAAGGTCACACAGCACGTCAGCCCGAGAGTGGGAGTTGGACCCCCGGCCTGTGGACACCTCCCCAGGACTCTCTCCCTCCCGAGTGGCGCAGGACCCTTCTCGGCAGCATTTCCGCTTGGCGGCTGCTGGCGACGGGCAGCTCATCCCCCGTGGAAGCCATGGTGTCCGCGGTCCGGTGGCCACCGGCGTTAGCGGCAGCCGGACCCCGGCCTCCCTGGCCGCGGTGAGGCCTGACAGCCTCTCCGTGTCTCCCTCCTCACCAGGTTCACCATCTGCCACAAGACCGAGGTCATGAAGAACACCCTCAACCCGGTGTGGCAGACCTTCTCCATCCCCGTCAGAGCCCTCTGCAACGGGGACTACGACCGGTGAGGCGGGCAGCCCCTTTCCGGTTCTTTTGTCACCCCACGGTGGGGGGGGTTCACATGGGCGTGGCCGGCGCCGGCAGTGTCGGGGTCCCCAGCTTTCCACCCCTGCCCAGCTGTCTCTTTCTTCCGGGTCTGGCCTTTGGTGGGAGACTCCCAAGGGCGGGAGGAGGGGTGCCTGGGTCCCAGGGAGGACAGCAGGTGGGGATGGGGGACTCCGTGCAGGCAGAGGTGGCCGGTCCCCGTCGGCTCCTGCTGGGGGACTCCGGAGTCAAGACCCAGGGACCCTCCCGCCAGCGCCGAGTGACACAAATGGGGGAGGGGCGTTTTGACTCAGTGACAGGTCATCTGTCATCACCACCCCCCTCGCTGACCGACCGTCGGGTGCAGACGCCAGACACCTCACTTCACCACCACCACCACCATCATCATCATCACCATCACCATTATTATATTATTATTATTATTATTTGCGGTACTGGAGATAGAACCCAGAGGCATTCTCTCTCCAAGCTATACCCCAGCCCTATTTTTATTCTTTATTTTGAAACAGGGTCTCACTAAGTTGCGGAGGGCCTCACTAGGTAGCTGAGGCTGGCCGCGAACCCAGATCCTCCGGTCTCAGCCTCCCGAATGCTGGGATTACAAGCGCGCGCCACCACGCCCGGCTTTG
>PVLC010016495.1:0-35360 GCA_004027655.1 Graphiurus murinus | reverse complement strand
AATCCCAGCATTTGGGAGGCTGAGACCGGAGGATCCGGGTTCGCGGCCAGCCTCAGCTACCTAAGTGAGGCACTCCGCAACTTAGTGAGACCCGGTTTCAAAATAAAGAATAAAAAATAGGGCTGGGGGTATAGCTCGGAGGTAGAATGCCTCTGAGTTCAATCCCCAGTACCGCAAAAAAAAAAAAAAAAAAAAAAAATAATACTTGTCAAGCCGGGTGTGGTGGCACATGCTTGTAATCCCAGCATTCGGGAGGCTGAGACCGGAGGATCGGAGTTCGCGGCCAGCCTCAGCTACCTAGTGAGGCACTCCGCAACTTAGTGAGACCCTGTTTCAAAATAAAGAATAAAAAATAGGGCTGGGGGTATATCTCGGAGGTAGAATGCCCCTGAGTTCAATCCCCAGTACCGCAAAAAAACCCAACAAAACAAAAAAAATAATACTTGTCCATGAGTGGTCAAAAAAACCCTCTGTCTCTTTGCAGAGACTAGGAACATGGCTCATAAATCCCATCAGCCAGATCAGCAGAAGCCAAAAATAGATATGGGATTATCTAAGAAAGGCCTTTGAAGGATCCATATGTAATGTGAGTACCTATAACTTAATGGAAGAACTATAAGATCCCCAGGATTTTACACCGTCAGAAGCACTTTCAGCCTGGACTGAAAGGGAAACAAAGAAGCCTGTTGATCTTCCAAAATTCATGCAACAGGCTGATAAAACTACTCGGCTTCCTTTTATGGAAAAGGAAGGATGGTCCAGACAGCAGAGCAGCGAGCCACACATGTTTAATCCCAGCTCCTCAACCAAATGGGATTTGCCTAACTGGATCTGAAACTGGAAATTCCTTTTCTTCTTTCCATTTTCTCCTGTTTTGAATGGAATGCCTAGAACTATTATCCTGCCATTGTATTTCCAGAGCGAATAACTCTGGTCACTGTTGTTTGTTCGGTTCTCGAGTCCACAGATGGAAAGAAATGGTGCCCTAGGACGGCTTATCCGGAGGCTCACCGCACCTTAATTAGACAAGTAAGTTGGTGAGATTTGGGACTTTGGAGCGGATGAGCTTTTAGACTTTGAGTTGATGCTGTGGTGGGTTGGGACTCTGGGGGACCAGGGCGGGGTTGAACGTATTCTGCACAGGGGACAAGCCCGGGTCTCGGAGGGCCGTGGTGCACACTGTGGAAGGCAGAATAATGTGCGGCCACCCTACGTCATGTCCTAATGCTTGGCACCTGTGAGCATGTTGTGTGGCCGGCAAAAAGGAATTCAGCTTGCAGGTGCAACTCTGGTTGCACATTAGCTCAATTTGAGATGAGGAGGTTAGTCTAGATTGCCTCAGTGTGCAGTCTAATCACATGCGTCTTTACAGGTGGAAGAAGAGTCAGAGGACCAGAGAGAGCAGTGTGAAGAGGACTGGACTCGCTGTTGCTGGCTTTGAAGATGGCGGGAAGGGGCCCTGAGCAGAGGAATGCAGGCACCCTGGAGGCTCTGGGAAGGGCAGCGGGGCAGTCTCCCCGAGCCTCCAGACAGGAGCTCAGCCCTGACAATTCCTGGATTCATCCCAGTGAGGCCCTCATCAGACTCCTGATCTACAGAGCATTTCCAGTCTCTAAGGAAATGCTCCAGTGTTGTGTCAAGCCACTAACACATGGTAATTTGTTACAGCCCTGGTAGAAAACAAACCCACCATAGTATGCCTCAGAAACACCTGGGAGGCTTTGTAAGTACAGATCATTGGGCCCCACCCCTTTCTGACTTAGTGGATATTGGGAGGGGCCTAAAAATTTGCATCTCTAACAAGTTCTCTGGAGATGCTGATGCCGCCTAGACTGGAGACCACATTTTGAGAATTTCTGCTGCCTCTAGACCCTAAGTTGGAGCAGGTCATTCGGCCGCTAAAGTGTCCCATTTTATTTACTTGACTCTTCTTCAGAAGCTTTGGCCTGAAAAATCTGGAAGTGAAAAGTAGACTTGAATGTACAAGTATTTGGAGGCAATGCTCACCCTATGCATGCACACAGCAGAGTCTAAAGGCCACTTGTATTCCCATAGCATGTTTCTGGGGACGGCAAGGTCGGCACTGGCCCATTCAAGAGTATCATCGGAGATAACATCGCCTGTGTGCTGGATGCGATGGCCCGCGTCACTCAGCGTGGCAGTAGTCCTTGGCTTGGGCTCAACGGATCCGTGACCACACAGTGACAACATTGATCTTGGTTTTAAGCTGAGCTCAGGAATTACTGTGCTCTCAGGTTTCACTGCATGCCAGGTATTGCATGCATTCCTCAGGGTTTCTTGCTGTAAATGGGCCTTTTTAAACTCAAAAAAGCATTCTCTATGCTAAATGGAGTCTCTGCCCAGGGCCAGGCACAGCAGCAGGGTGCCTGGGTAGATTTCGTATTGTCCTTGGACATCCTCAACCACGCTTTGAGGGTAGTGGCTCAGGAAGGAAAGACAGTGGGGCACTGTTTCGTTTTTCAAAGCACATTCATGTCTGTCATCATCTCATCCTGTCTGTCACGGATCTTAATGGCGAAGCCAGGAAGAGAATCCAGGTTTCCTGGACCTTAGCCCCAGGTTCTGTCAGCTCCATGCTCCCGTAACACTTTGATCTCAGTCTCTAGATCCAAGTCCAGAATGTTCTCCATTTTCAGGGGAGACAAGGCTAGAGGAGGGAGGAGACAGACAGGGAGCGAGAGAAAACAAAAGGAAGGAGAGAAGGGAAGAAAACAAAAAACAGGGAAGGATAAGGAAAGGAAGAGCAATTGGAAGCCATAACCTTCCTCGTGTGTGGGAACAATAATCTCGCTCCTTGGGGACAAAAGCACCATTCTAATCCTGAGGGAAGTGGCGGCGGTCACCAGGGGAGGAGGCCAGGCTGTGCCCTGCTCTGTTACTCTGCCATGTGCACAGCAGCAGTTTCCAGGCTGTGCCTAACCCTGAGGCACTCCATTCTTGTTGCCATGAGTTTCTCCATTTTGATTACAAGTACCAAGGTAGAATGACTCTCCCCCTTGTTTGTACAAGTAGGCAACCCGCAGCTGCACAGAGCAATCATAAGACATGAGCTAATAAATAAATTAGCCATGCAAATAAAAATGAGCACCTGTGAAATTATCAAATGAAATCAGAAGCACATAGATTCATGGGCTGTATCAACCCCATATCAGAGAAAAGAGGGCCTCGCCAGATGGAATCCCCTCACCTGAAACATAAAAGGAGCAGTACCTAGGACGATGGCACAGCACCACACACCCACTGGTCAACAGACCACTTGCCTCCTAGGCCAGGACTCCCAACTCTGTCCCAAGGGTGTTAGCTCACCTGATCTCCCTGCTTGACTGTGGCCCACTTTGAAGCTGCCTGTCCTCCAGACCCCGGCTTAGAATAGATTTCACACCCTGATAGTTAAGCCCCTGGACAAATTCCTTAGCTGGTTCTGGTTTGCAAACTTATCTGACCACCTGACTCCTTTGCCTTCATATCTTCTCTCTCCTTTTGCTTGCAGTGTAGCTTCCTGAAACCCTGTGACTGTCTTAACCTTTTCTTAGTCTTTCTCCTATCATCTATCTATCTATCTATCTATCTATCTATCTATCTATCAATCATCTGTCTTCATTGTGTTACTCGTCATATGTGATCTGACTGGTATTGCTGCTGGTAGTTAAGATTGGACTAAAAGAACCTGGTTACCCAGCTATGGCTACCAAGGTACCATGGGTACTTGGTGAATTGCAGCCAATAAAGTGATGTAGCTGGCAAGTTTGTTATTCAGAAGTCCTGCCACTGTGAAAAGCTGCAGCTGTGCCTGGTCTATGTTGGTGGCATAGCTTGCTCAAGACAGGTGACCAGCTTTACAGATAGTAGCTGTCACTGCTTCTCCTTGGGTTCCTTCCCTTCTTCCAGAGTGTCAGAAGTTTGGCTTATCTTCTCTTTCCTCCTCCCTCCTTCTTCTTCTATTTTTCTTTGTTATCTGTCTGCAGGTTACCTTGTGTGATCCAAAGGCCATTCTGAGGGATATAGTAGAGGAACCATGGGCTAGGAAATGACAGAACACGCAACTCAGCTCTGTGGAGCCCCACACTGTTAGTACCACAGAGCACCGAGCGTTCTTCCTGGTGGAGCAGGTGGAGATGTGACAGAACAGAAACGTCCCCTTCTCTATAAGTGCTATCTCGACTTGTATGGGATTTACTTATTTATTTATTTTGCAGTACTGGTGATTGAACTCAGGGGCATTTTACCTCCAGGCTAGGTCCCCAGTCCTATTTTTTTATTCTTTATTTTGAAACAGGGTCACACTAAGTTGTGGAGGGCCTCACTAAGCAGCTGAGGCTGGCTGCGAACCCGGATCCTCCGGTCTCAGCCTCCTAAATGCTGGGATTACAAGCGTGTGCCACCACGCCTGGCTCTTTGTATGGGATCATGCAACCTTTGAGGAGAACGTGGGTCACTGTAATGTGGCTCAGAATGGTGAACTATTATCTTTGGGACATAGAATAGAAACACAAAGCCACTTGTGTGGGTGTGCTGAACAGCTGCCAGCGTGGCAGGGCAGGGGTGGGGGATGGCAGGAGGAAGGCTGTCTCGCGCTATGAGAGGCACTGCATTTGGTTTGAGTGTCAGCATCTAGTACCAGTTGACTCTGAGAGCTCTGTCCTGTTCCTCACCTGCACTCCTATTCTTTGTGCCTGTATAGGTGTCTCTGGAAGTCGTCGGGCCCTGGCCCAGGATCTGGCACGTGGCCGGTGCTCCACAGACGAGTTGGGGACAGGGGTTCCTCTTGCTGGAGACAGAGGCTCCGCTTGTGGGACGCTCTCAAACGCAGGTCACTTGACCCCTCACTTGGCACGAGTGTGTCAGGCATGAGATGGGTGTTTGGACTCCATGACTTTGGAGTCCCCCACACCCTAAGATTCTATAGTCCTTAAGTTAATAGAAACCTTCAAAAATGCCAATATCTGCATCTGAAAGCAAATCTATTAAATATTTGTGGTTTTTTTTGTTTTGTTTTTGTTTTTTGGCCAGAGGTTTATAAATAGCATCATAATTTGACTTCAGCCTAAATTCCAAATTTTTTATATTCACATTTACTTAAATTCTATTTTGAAAACACAATGGGAAAACAAGAGTCTAATGATGTTTACTATTTTCACATATTATTTTACAAAATTCAAAACGTATGTTCCCAAAGAAAGTTAACTACTTCAAGTGGAGCAAATATCACCAAAACATAAATTGCCTCTGCCCTAGGTAGGTTGTAAAAAGGATCAGAACTTGAGTCTTTCTTTTTTTTGTTTTGTTTTTTTTTTTTGGTTTCTTTTTGTGGTACTAGAGATTGAACCCAGGAGTAGTCTACCTCTGAGCTACAATCCCAGCCATTCAATACTATTTATTTCGTGGTACTGGGGATTGAATCCAGAAAACAAACAATTTTTGTTTTTTGAAACAGAGTCTCACTAAATTGCTGAGGGCTTCCCTAAGTTGCTGAGGCTGGTCTTGAACCTGTGTTTCTCCTGTCTCAGGCTCCCAAGTACTGGGATTACAGGCATGCACCACCACTTCCAGCTCATTCAATAATTTCCAAATGGAGCTTAAAAAAAAAAGTATATATATAAATGTTTCCTGTTACCTGTGGCAGAGAGATCCGTAACTGATATGATATTTATTATCTTACCACCACTGTTTCCAGGGCTGTTGTTTGTTTGTTGGGTGCAGTGCTGTGGATCAACCCAGGGTCTTGCACATGCTTGGTAAGCGCTCTACCACTGAGCTACACCATCAACCCCTTTCCAGGACGTCTTTTTTTTTTTTTTTTTTTGTGGTACCGGGGATTGAACTCAGGGGCATTCTACCTCCGAGCTACACCCCCAGCCCTATTTTTTATTCTTTATTTTGTTTTTGTTTTTGTTTTTTTTTTCGGAACTGGGGATTGAACTCAGGGGCATTCTACCTCCGAGCTATACCCCCAGCCCTATTTTTTATTCTTTATTTTGAAACCGAGTCTCACTAAGTTGCGGAGTGCCTCACTAGGTAGCTGAGGCTGGCCGCGAACCCGGATCCTCCGGTCTCAGCCTCCCAAATGCTGGGATTACAAGCGTGCACCACCATGCCCGGCTTCCAGGACTTCTTAACCTGGGTTCTTGGACATGTTTCAGGGGGCCTGTGAACCACGTAACATTATTTGCCAAATAGAATTGCACACGGATGCACATTTACAAGCGTATTCATACCTTTGCATACATATGTCAATAGCTTTTGGCAGGTTCTTGTAGAGATCCGTGACCCCCAAACAGGTGAGGAAAACCTACCCTGGAGTGGTCTTAGAGTACCTGTCCCCCCACTCCACCCCACAATTCTGCTTAGAGCCACTCACACAGATACTCCCCTGCCCAGATTTTAGACTTTGCAGTTGCTACGTCCTAGCTCTACACAACTGCCCAGCCCCCTCACCTAGAGTCATAGTACCAGGAACTTGTGTTGTCTGTTCTCCTCACCACTCTGCCAAAAGGGAGCTCTTAAAACAAACACTGCAAAGAAATTAAGCTTCTGCCATGATGGACAAGCTCCTTTGCTCCCACACTGGGTGAGGGGCAGGGCGGGGGAGCCTCTTCAGCCCGGGCACCCGGCCCTCAGCTGCTGCCCATCTCAGCTCTAGCAGGCTGGCAAGCTCCTTTTGAACAATCCCTTTTGGCTTGGCTACCCACCGCACGATTAACTGTTTAAACAAATTCCAGAAAGCACATCAATTATTACTAATGAATTCCAAATCAAATCATCCAGAACTACAAAGGGCCGCCAGATGTTTGAGGCAAAGAGAAAAGAACGGGTGGGAGGCCTGGGGAGAGGAAGGATTCTTTCCCACCGCTCCATTAACTTGGATCTGAAAGCTATAATTTATCAGCCAGTGTAAAGAGGCATCGCACACATTTAACAATATTTCTTGGAGATTGCTCTAATGTTAATTTCATTGGGGAGGATTATTTTCTATTGATATCATACCTAATGAAAACTGTTCAGACCTCCTTTACATATTGCCAGAAGGCAAAATTATAGCCAAGGTATAGTTCTTAATTGTCTTTTGTTTGTAATTCTAGACTTGGGCAGCACCTTCTCCTAGAAAAATAGAATGAGTGTTCCCATGAGCCGGGCAGAGGTGGTTGGCTTTATGCATAGAAAGGGCTCAGGAAAGCAGAAACAGGCAAGAAGTGGATGTGTTTTTCAAAATCGTTTTCCTTGTTAAAAGCAGAGACTTCCTTATCATGTGTGCTAAGACAGGCTTGTCTGAGGATTTGGCTATTATCTCTTCCCTGACTTCTCAGAAGGTCAGGTAACTCAGTTTTGGCTTGGTGGTGTGGAACTTCAATGTGAAAAACTCCAGTTTTGTTTGGTCTGTTGGACCTAGTACAGGGGATCAGAACCAAACCAGTAGCTGCCCACACATTTCATTTGACTTCACGCATACCTCATTTTATCCTTACAACATCTGAGTGAGGAAGCACAGGCTGTGACTATCCTTTTTCCAGATAAGGAAAGACACAGACAAGCATGAAGGGTTGGTTTGTTTGTGTTTTCGTGTATTTTAATTGAAGGGCTATGTTTAGAAGTTAGGTATTCTGGGGTTCTTGTTAGCCACTGCCATTTCCAAACACCTAGTGAGCAACTAGGCTTAAAAACTTTCCAAAGAGGCCGGGCGTGGTGGCCCACACTTGTAATCCCAGTTCTTGGGAGGCCGAGACAGGGGGATCACAGGTTTGAAGCCGGCTTGACTATTTAGGGAGACCTTCCGCAACTTAGTGAGACCCTGTTTCCAAATAAGAAGTAAAATCGGGCTAGGGGTGTAGCTCAGAGGTAGAATGACCCTAGGATAGATCCTTAGTGCCAGAAAACAAAGACAAAAACAAAAACTTTCCAATGAATAAAGTTGCAAGGGCCCATAGCAAAGACACAGGAGTGTGTTTTAAGAGGTGTGTCGGAGATATAACCGGAACAAGAAAACCAATGTGCACTAGCAAAGACATCAGAAAGTGTTTCCATCATGGATCTTGCATCAAATCATCAATGGTTAATCACAACAGACCTGGTTCTTCTCTTACCAGCTCGATTTCCCCAGAAGCTGGTTCCATTATCAAGCAGAATTAAAAATCCCCATAGCCAGGTGTAGTGGCACACGCTTGTAATCCCAGTACTTGGGAGGCTGAGACAGGAGGATCGCAAGTTCAAATCCAGCCTCGGCAACTTCACGAGGCTTTCAGCAACCTACTGACCCTGTTTCCAAATAAGAAATAAAGTCAGGCTGGGGATGTAGCTTGGAGGTAGAATGCCTCTGGAGTCAATTCCCAGTACCATAAAAAAAGAAAAAAAAATTCCCCATAGGACTCCCGTCTCAAGGAACACCCTGTCAAGGGGCTTGAGGTCAGCATTATTGAAAATATGAGTGGCTGCTGTGGTTGAATATGTCCTCCCAAGGCTCGTGTGTGGAAGGCTGGGTCCCCAGCCCGTGGCACTGTTGGGGGGCAGTGGAACCTTTAAGAAGCTGGGCTTAGTGGGAGAAAATTAGCTCATTGGGGATAGGCCCCAATGGGTATATTGGGACCCCCAAACCCCTTCCTCTCTCTTTGTTTCCTGGCTGCCAAGAGATGAGCAGCTTCCTCCGCCATGATGTACTGTGTCACCACTGGTCCAAAGTAACATGGATTGAAACCTCTAAAACGATGAGCCAAAATTAACCTTTCCTCTCTTTAAGTTGGTTATCTTTGGTATTTTGTTATAGTAATAGAAAACTGACTAACACAGACGACTTATGAGGTAGTTAATAGACTTGAGCGTGAGAAAGAGGGAATCATAGCAGGCGAGGCCAGGAAGGGCCTGAATGTCAGTAGTCTCATGTGTTCATCTCTCAGGTGAGGGACCTGGGCCCAGACAGGATGAGCCACTCACCAGGAACACACCCTTGCTTTTTAGATATGGAGGGGGTCACATTAATGAATTGCTTTTTTCTACTTATTCTCATCTTTATGTTTATGAATTTATTTTTGTGGTACTGGAGATTGAACCCAGAGGTATTCTACCTCTGAGCTATACCCCCAACCCTATTTTATTATTTTTTTTTAAATTTTGAAGCAGGGTCTCACAAAGTAGCTGAGGCTGACCACAAACCTGTGATCTTCCTGTCTCAGCCGCCAAAGTACTGGGATTAAATATTCATATATGTCTCCAGTAGGTTTAGATATTTGTAACTTGTATTTTTACATGTTGGACTAAATAAGAATTAGATGTTGGCTTTTCTCACCCCTACTACATATTTCTTGAAGCAGCCAGATTTTCTTTCTTTCTTTTTTTTTTTTTTTGTGGTACTGGGGATTGAACTCAGGGGCATTCTACCTCCGAGCTACACCCCCAGCCCTATTTTTTATTCTTTATTTTGAAACCGAGTCTCACTAAGTTGCGGAGTGCCTCACTAGGTAGCTGAGGCTGGCCGCGAACCCGGATCCTCCGGTCTCAGCCTCCCGAATACTGGGATTACAAGAGTGCGCCACCACGCCCGGCTAGCCAGATTTTCTTTAAAGGTAGATTTCTAACTTTCAGAAGATAAGAACACAAGTTACATATCTCAAGAAGGGTCTTTGTGGCAGAGAAAGTCCTAGCGGCTGCACTCTTGTTTATCCTGCCTAAAAGCTGCTAAATGCGGCAACAATGATTGTTTGTGAACAAATTTCATGCTGCATTCCAGTCCTACAATACATTTGATTTATAAACCCTAAAATAAGACATACTTTAGAAAAAGATGTGGGCTTGGTCAGAGTGAAAGTAATGGAATAAATAATCTCTTGTAATCACTAACATTCCAAAGTCATTTTCCAGGGTGATTATCAAGCCAAGAACTACAAAAACAATGTTTTTAAATTTGCGCTATACAAATTAATGCAAAAAAGAAATGTCCTACTTCCTAACTCAGGAATATATTCTGCTTTTCAACTCCAAGATGAATTTTCCAACCCTATATGTATATTTTTTGTAACAATGAGATGGTAGTACAATTAGAATTAGGCTTCCATTCTTTCTCTCTCTCTTTTCGCTCTTCTCTTCTCTACTGGATTTTAGATTCATTTTTACTTAAAAACTATAACTCATAAAACATAATAAATTGTGCTTAACATTGAAGCTATTTTGAATTTTAAGAAAAATAAAGCTGGGCATGGTGGCACACATCTGTAATTCCAGTGCTTAGGAGGTTGAGACAGGAGGATCAGAGGTTTGAGACCAATCTCAACAATTTAGCAAGACCCTCAGCAACTTAGTGAGACTCTGTTTCAAAATAAAAAGTTAAACAGTGCTGAGGGTATGGCCCTGGGCTCAATGTCCAGTAACACAGACACACACACACACACACACACACACACACACACACACACACACACACACACACGAGAGAGAAAGAAAAAAGTATATATCAAAATTCAGAGAAAGAAAAAAGTATCTATCAAAATTCAGAGAAAGGTGTGTATCTCCGGGTTAGTATCTCTGTTGCTGTGACATAGCTGAGCAGAGCAACTTGGACGAGGAAAGGGTTAATTTGGCTCACACTTGGAGGTCTCAGTCCATGGCAGGCAAGCTCCACTTCTCTGGGCCTGAAGTGAGACAGAGTATCCTGGTGGAGTTGGCGTGAAGGAGCAGAGCTACTCATCTCACTGTGGAGAGGGAGCAGAGAGGAAGGGGCTGGGGACAGAAACGCCCTTCCAGGGCACACCACAGTGACCTACTTCCTCCAACCATCCACATGGTCTACGGTCTCCACCTCCTCCCAGCATCCGCTCGGCTCTCAATGGATTCACCCACAGACGAGGTCGGAGCCCTCACAACCCTATCGCCGCCCAAAGCCCCGCTCTGGACACTCTGCACGGGGACCAAGCACGCCTGCAACATGCCAGATCCGAACCATCAGTCTCCCTCAAGTTCCCTTCTGACAAATACCACACCCTTTAACTGACTACTGGGGCCACCAACTGCCATGCTTGAGATCACCAAAACCAACGTTTCTGTAGCGTTCGGGTTTTGAGGGACTGCCCCACACCCTGGAGAAACAGCAGTGCTGAGCCGCGGCGCCAACCACAACTCCGGCTTCAAAACCTGGTGTTCGAAGTCTACTTTTTCCATTCAGTGGTCACTTAACAAACCCTTACTGAGTCAGCCATGTGCCAGCAACTGGATTCCAAAGATGAAAAAGACAAAGTCCTTGCCTTTCAGGAAGTTCTGATTCTGTAGAGGTGATGAAGAAGTGTACAGTGTCGCTTCACATTGTACCATGCACAGAAATGAAGAGACAATGGTAGTGAGAGCCGCCGTCAATGAAGGGTTGCCGAGGACATGGCATTGAAGGTCTCACCATCACAGTGCGGACAGATGGTGGAGAAGGGGCAGGAGCCGCCAGGAAGATCAAGCACTTCGTTATATAGGAAAACTAATGCAGGCTGCACCCCCCACGCCGCCACCCCGCGACAGACGATGGCAGAAGTGTGCAGGTGGTGTGGGAGAGGGCCGAAGCCAGGCTGGTTTAATGCCGCTTTATTTCATTACCTCATAAAACCTGAAGCTACAGGTATTTCTGAGCCTCTCCCTGTCCTTCAGCCCACTCCCCACCCTAACTTTATCGAATGCCCTTTTTTTTTCCCCCAGCAAATGTTCCTGGCTGTAGCCCCACAATGGACCAAATCTCATCAGAACCATGGTTTCAAGGCTACAGAATGCAGCTCTGGTCCCAGCTAAGCCCTTTTTATTTTTTTTGTTTTGAAACAGGGTCTCCCTAGGTTGCTGAGAGTCTTGCTATGTTGCTAAGGCTGTCCTCAAATCTGAGATCCTCCTGTCTCAGTCTCCCAAGTACTGGGATTACAGAGGTGAGTCACCACACGTGGCTACACTGTGCCATTCTTGTCCCATTTAACTCGGTGGGCTCCTCTTTCTCATCTTGTCTAAGCAGACACACTGTTGCCGCCTTTCTTGGTCCTCTGGATGTCTCTGTTCCCCGCCCCCACCCCAGCTGAGAAAGCTCCCACATCTTCCTGCCATCGCCCCCGACTCCGTCCCCTTTTACAGAACCTTTTCCAAACCCTACTCCACAGGGACATCACTCTTAACTCTGTCTAGTAATCTCTCTTCCTTCCCCCAACTTTCCCATGACCGTTTCTAGTCACCCCTCAGTGGACAGATTCTAAGAGCGCCACTAGATAACAGCCTAACAGAGCAATTCCGCCCAACTCCAGGAAACGCTTCCCTGCTCCTCACTGCCTTTTCCGATCTGCATATGCACAGCTGTTGCGGTGAATTTCAAAGCTGGTTCTCCTATTTATCTCAGTCAAACATTGTGTGTTCTATGTCTACTGATAGTTCAAAAAACTAATGTCTAAGCCAGGCATGGTGGAGCACACCTGTAATCCCAGTACTTGAGAGGCTGACACAGGAAGATCACAGGTTCAAGACCAGTCTCAGCAATTTAGAGACTCTCAACAACCGAATGAGACCATGTTTCAAATAACAAAAACTAAAAGGACTGGAGTATAGCTCAGAAGTAGAATGCCCTGAATTCAATCCCCAGTACCAATAGTAATGATCATAATTTCTTTTTTTGTGGGACTGAACCCAAGGGCCTTCTACCTCTGGGGCTATACCCCCAGCCCTATTTTTTTTTTTTTTTTTAATTTGGAAACAGGGTCTCACTAAGTTGCTGAGAGCTTCACATTGCTGAGGCTAGCTTTGAACCTGCAATGCTCTTGTCTCAGTCTCCCAAGTACTGGGATTACAAGCATGCACCACCATACTCTGCTTAATAATTTCTATACAGTAGGAACTTGGCTATTTACCAAGTCTTTGAATGTCAAATGTGAATCACAGAATTAAACCTGTGTCCCTGAGCAATTTGTTCTCATCCCATTTTTTGCCAGTTTTTTTTTCTGTTGCAAATCAATTTTGTTTCCCAAACTCCTCCCCTTTTTATTTTATTTTTAAAATTTTGTTATTATTATTTTGGTGATGTAGGTTGAACCCAAATACATTCTACCTCCAAGATATACCTCAGCCCTTTTTTATTTTTTATTTTGAAAGGGTATCTCACTAAGTTGCTGAGGCTGGCCTCAAACCTGTGATCCTCATGTCTCAGCCTCCCAAGTACTGGGATTACAGGCATGTGCCCCCCACACCTGGCTTCTCCTTATTAATTCTGGCATTTAGTTCTCCAGTTTGTAGCAGTTTTCTATAGACCTAAATTCTGGCTATAAAGTTATGTAATTTCTAGTGAGGGGGAAAGATATAAAAGAAAGAGTTAAATAAATAGAAGAGTAGAAGTAGATTGAGAAATGAAGGTTTTGGGGAGGATGTGGTGTACCTCAGATTCAGGACCCACTTATGTTAAAACATATTCATGTCTTAGGCTTATTGTTACATTTATTATTGAGCCAATAACATTATCAAAGGCTATTTAGATAGTTTCAGGGAGAAGTTTGGGCACATCCTGTGTTTAATGAGTTCAGTTGCAGAAAAAAAGAAAGAAAGAAAAAAGCAAGGCTTACTTGGTGTATTCAGAATAGCCTTTTCTTCTGTGTTGAAACATAGACTAGACTGGTGCGCTTTGAATTTTTTTTTCTAAATTCCCTAGTGAGCATTCTGGTGCCCTGGTTTTCATTAAGTCCCCATCTGGTGATGCATCTTGGAGCCAGCAGCAAGCTCACCGTCTCTCTGAGGGAGGGAAGGAACAGTCCTGTTCCCTTTGTTGAGACCTTGGTCTTAGCACATTTAAGAGCCGCCTGCCTCCTTCCCCCCCTCGCCTCCATCGCCTCCATAGCTGAGCCCCTTGGTCAGCAGAAACTCACACGGCTTCTCACTGCAGCTCATCCATCGAATCCTGAGGGGTGCTGATTGCTGTCTATTCTATTTCATGGAGGCTCATTTAAGACTCTCAGCACCCTCTCCCTCCTGAACGCATTTCAGTTCTGCAGAAAGCAGCTAATCTTCCTGTCCTAATAGTTTTACAGAACTCTAGAGTTCTACAGAACTACTGAAAACCACTCTTTTCTTTTCTGTTTTTTGTTTTGTTTGTTTGTTGTACTGGGTATTGAACCCAGGGACATTCTACTTCTGAGCTACACCCCCAGCCCTTTTTGTTGTTTGTTTTGAAACAGGGTCTTACTAAGTTGTGGAGGGCCTCACTAAGTTGCTGAGGCTATCCTTGAACCTGCAATCCTCCTGTCTTAGCCTCCCAAGTATTGGGATTACAGGCATGCACCACCACACTCTTTTGTAAAACACCTTTAAAAAATTATTACAGAGTGCCGAGTGTGGTGGCGCACGCTTGTAATTCCAGCATTTGGGAGGCTGAGACCGGAGGACCTGGGTTCTCGGCCAGCTTCAGCTACCTAGTGAGGCACCACAACTTAGTGAGATCCTGTTTCAAAATAAAGAATAAAAAATAGGGCTGGGGGTGTAGCTCGGAGTTAGAATGCCCCTGAGTTCAATCCTCAGTATCGCAAAAAAATAAAAAATAAAAATAAATAAAAATTATTACAGACCAAAAAAATTGATCTGAGGACTATAGCAGTCCAATACCATTTTTTCTTTCCTGGTATCTATTTAAATTGGGCTTAAATCCTAGCTTGAGCACTTTTCAGCTGTGTGGTTTGCGGCAAGGTGTCCCAGGTTTTTCCTCTATGAAGTGCATTTTATAGGGTTGTCATGAGGATTAAATGAGTTAATAAATGTAAAAGCAAGTTGAATGCGGTGCCTCTCTGTAATCCCAGCTACTTGGGAGGTTGAGACAAATTCAAGGCCAGCTTAGACAATTTAGCAAAACAAAATAAAATAAAATAAAAAGGGAGAGAGGTTTTGTTCAGTGCTAGAGAGCTTGCCTAGCATGTGCAAAGACCTGAGTTCAATTGCCAGTACAGAAAAGAAGAAAGGAAAAAAGAAAAACGTCAAAGCAATAGGGCATGGTGGAGAACACCTGTATTTCCTGCTGTTTGAGGGGCTGAGGCAGGGAGATCCAAGTGTCAGGCCAGCTTGGGCAGTGTAGTGAGACCCAGTCTCAAAATAAATGCACTTAAAACCACAAGGGCATAGTAAGTACACAGTAAAGACTCAATGACGTTATTATTGAGCTTATGATCAGAGAACAGCACCAAAAGAAAGTCCTCAACATTTTTCTTCAATGGAGTCAGACTGAGAGATAACAGCATTCTACAAGAACAAGTCCAGATGCGGCTGAGCCTCAATTCCTTCTAAAATTAGAAAATACCAACTATGAATGGTTTTGTGAAGGAACAAACATGATTATTTTATTTTATTTTTTGGTACTAGGGATGGAACTCAGGGGCATTCTACCTCCAAGCTACACCCACCCTCAGCCCTTTTATTTTTTATTTTGAAACAGGGTCTCACTAGGTCGATGAAAGTCTCACTACTTGCTGAGGCTGTCCTCAAACCTGAGATCCTCCTGTCTCAGTCTCCCAAGTACTGGGATTACAAGCATGTGCCCCCATACCTGACTCAAGCATCACTTTTTAAAGTGATTTACACACACACACACACACACACACACACACACACACACAAATTAAAAATGCTCAAAGGACAGCAATAGGTATTTCTTTAATGAATATATGCAGATGACCAACAAGCACATGAAAAGATGCTCAGCATGACTAGTCCTTAGCCCGTCAAAACCACAGTAAGACCCCATCTCGCACCACCAGGATAGTTATAACTTTTAAAGAGGAAAACAACAAGTGTTGGTGAAGTTGTGAGAAATCAGATCTCTTGCACATTGCTATTGGGGATGTAAAATGGTGCCACTGCTATGGAAAAGTTCAGCAGTTTCTCAAAAAGTTAAAGATAGAATTCTATATGATCCCATACTTACACCCCTCATATCAAAGAACTGAAAACAGATATTCAAACAAATATGTGTACACAGATGTTTATAGCAGCATTATTCACAACAGCCAAAAGGTAGAAACAACTCAAATGTCCACCAATATTGAAAAGATAAATAAACGTGTGCAGTGGAATATTACACAGTCAAAAAAGGAATGAACTACCGATATATACTATAGTGTGGATAAACGTTGAGAAAGGTATGCTAAGTGAAAGAAGTCAGACACTAAAAGTCAGATAGGACACAGCCTGGTGGCTACAGGGGGCGGGGTGGAGGGCAGGGGGAGCTGGTCTAAAGAGAATTAGGTGGTTACGTAATAGGTACAAAGTTTCCTTTTGGGGTAATAAAAATGTTTTGGAGCCAGATAGAGGTGGTGGTTGCACAACATTGTGATCTTACTAAATAGCACCGAGTCCTGCTTTTATTATTTCACTACAGCCCCAGATACTCGGGTGGTGACTAAATGTTGTTCATTTTCTTTATTAACTGTCCAGCTCAATGAAATCAAATTGCCTTGAGCTCAGCTTTGATGTCAGTTGCCTGAATCAGTCATATTAAAATGGTTAATTTTATGTTATGTGAATTTCGCCTCCATTTAAAAAAAAAAAAAGAGAAGTGAGTCACTAGCCAATGAGGGTGATTTCTCAGGGCATTGAATACTTCACTGAAGTAGAGGAAATGTTCTTTAGGTATTTTCTTAGTACAGATATGTGCTGCTAAGTGGACACGTTCTGCGTTGTCAGACAATTTCAATGCGTGAATGTGATAGAGTGTGATAAATTAGGCAAAGATGGCTGGATGTGCTGGCTCTATCTATCTATCTATCTCTAAATAGATAGATGTACGGATTTCCTTCCTCCCTCTCTCTCTTTCCTTTTTTCCTTCTGGTACTGGAGATTGAAACCAGAAGTATTCTACCTCCAAGCTATACCCTCAGACCGTTTTATGTTGAAACAGGATCTTGCTAAATTGTTGAGGCTGGTTTCGAACATGCAATCCTCCTGTCTCAGCCTCCTAGGTATTGGGGTTACAGGTGTGTGCCACCGCAGCCCGCTTTTGTGATATAATATTAAGGGACCACTAGTGGACACGTCGCCCATCATTAACTGAAGGGTTGTTATGTGACACGTGACTATTTTAATAAACCTAAGAAAATCTGAGCAAATGCTTTCTTAGAAATCAAAAACCCAGCTGGGTGTGGTGGTGCACACTTGTAATCCCAGCATTCGGGAGGCTGAGACCGAAGGATCCGGGTTCACGGCCAGCCTCAGCTACCTAGTGAGGCCCTCTGCAACCTAGTGAGACTTGGTTTCAAAATAAAGAATAAAAAAATAGGGCTGGGGGTATAGCTCAGAGGTAGAATGCCCCTGAGTTCAATCCCCAGTATTGCAAAAAAAAAAAAAAAAAAGGAAAAAAGAAATAAAAAACCCAAAACAAAGCTGGCCATAAGCTCTGGGGTTAAACCGCTTCTCAGAGTCAGTCTGTGCTCTCTATGCCGGAGTAGAGCTGCACGATATCTGTTCCCTCCTGCTGTCAGAGCCATCACGGAATGGCTGGCTGGCCAGGCAGGTCATGAAACCGATTGCCTGGTGGAGGATGGAAACCTAACTGCTGCCATCAACGGAAGGAAGAGGATCAGTGCTCCCGTGAGAATCCTCCAATGTGCTCCCCAGGTACCGCTACAATAGACACCTCCAGAGCTTTAATCCAGAAGGTGACTAGTTGGGGGATTTAAGCACCACAGCAGGGCCGCAGATAAACAGCGTGGTATTCCTGGAAGTTGGGCTTTCTGCTCATTTCGTACCAAATGGGCCATCACCTGCGATGCCCCCAGGGCACAACCGGCCCTATTGAAACACATCTGATTTCAGAAAATTATTTCACTCTTTCAAATGTCCTCCTTGTTGAGATCCATGGAGTTGACCATGCACGGCCTTGCACGGCCCCAGGCCAATCCTATTTCCCGCCGTGTCCCACCCCAGCTCACGTGGCTGCAGTCAGCTGCATTCTCCACGTTCTTATTGCACCAGCGGCTTCCAGTGTCTCATCTCCTCTTTGTGTGCTGCTGTCCAGCTTTTATTCCGCTGCAGGCTGCATGCTCCACTGACGACCAACTGCCCTTCATTATCTGTCCAGCTCATGAAACCCAATTGCACCCCGCCCGGCTTTGATGCCAGTCGGCTGGCTTCCTTCCAGGTGCTAATTATTGAAGAACTTGTCTTCTTATTTGACATTAATTACTCTGTGTGGGCTTCAGTGAAGAAAAAAAAAAAAAAAAAAAAAAAAGGTCCAGGGATGGAATGTGACATAGAAGCAGGTCCAAATCCAGAGCCATCTTCCCACGAGACAGGCTGCACAGAGCTTCTTGGGCCAGGGGGATTGATGCAATGTGCGTGGTGCTTTTAGAAGACTAGACACTGGTACATCTGAAGAAAACCAGGAGGAGAAAAAAAAGGCGGGGTGGGTCAAGGAAACTGAGGCTCAGGATGTAAGGACTAAAAGAAGGCAGCATGGTTGGTGCACTCCCCTAACCAGACGTAGTGCTAATACGGGTCCTAGACGGTCACTCTGTATACATTTGCTTCTGGGAAGCATAGTGGTCACACTGGACTCCAGAGTCAAAGTAGTGTGGCTTTTAATTCATGCAGACTATCTTCTGGCTGGCTATCTAGTCCCTGTATCTCTAGTTTCCTCACTCATAAAATGAGTATAGCCAGATGTGGTGGCACATGCTTGTAATCCCAGAACTTGGGAGGCTGAGACGGGAGGATCACAGGTTCACGGCCAGCCTTGGCAACTTAGTGAGGCTCTTAGCAACCTACTGAGACCCTGTTTCCAAGTAAGATATAAAATTGGGCAGGGTGTGTAGCTTGGAGGAAGAATGCCTCTGGGTTCAATCCACAGCACCAAAACAAAACAAAACAAAATAAAAAATAATATAGGGCTGAGAGTATAGCTCAAGGTAGAATGTCCCTGGATTCAATTCCCAGTTTAATAATAATAATAATGATGATAATAATAATAATGATAATAATAATCCCTTTTCCACTTTGCAAAAGAAAGCTACCACTCATCTCTGATCTTAGTATGATTATATACATTTCTTAATGCCCATAAGCCCCTTGCCACCCAGTAAGTATTCAACAGCTAATACTATTACCACAACTATTGTCATCGCTATTGTTTGTGAAGCCCTTTGCCTCTTCCCCCTTCTTCCTCTATCCCCCTTTTGTGTAATTTTCTAGAAGAGGAACCTTGCTGAGGTACTGTAGATGACCCAGTGTCTGATTTAATTTTGAGCACTTAATACTATTTTTGTCTGTTTGTTTTTGTTTTGTCCTAGACTCAAGCTGAGTTTGGAGATGCTTGGCTGGAAAGAAGGATAGGAGAGGACCAACCTCAGAAAGCAGCTGTGGAGCCAAACACCCACACAGGACTCCGGGCAGAAGGCAGAGGCCAGGGAAGAGGCCAGGGCAGAAACAAGAGGGAGCAGGGCGAGGAGCAGATGTGGCCTGAGTCGGCCTGAAAGCCCCTGGGCAGTGGTCCTCAGACCAGGCCAAACTCTCACAGAGAGCTTTCATACAATCAGATTCCGTCATCAGAATCCTTCCTCGACTTATGATGGGGTTACATCCCAATAAACCTATCCTAAGATGAAAACACCACACATTGGAAATTCATTTAATACACCTAATTATTTTGTATGGGTGATATACACACGTGCTGGGAATGGAACCTAGGGCATTCTACCTCTGAACTACACTCCCAGCCCTATTTTATTTTTCATTTGGAAACAGAGTCTCACTAAGTTATAGAGGGCCTCACCAAGTTGCTGAGGCTGGCCTCAAACCTGTGATCCTCCTGTCTCTGCCTCCCAAGTACTAGGACCACAGCATGCGCCACCACGCCTGGCTACTGAACATCATAGCTCAGCCTGACCGACCTTAACTGTACTCAGAACATTTACATTAGCCTACAGTTGGGCAAAATCATTCAACAAAAGCCTGCTTTACAACCAAGTGTTGAGTGGTTTATGCAATTCATTAAATAACTGTATCCAAATCCTGCCTCAGCGGAGCAAACATGGAGGGCTGGTTGTTTCCCTTCAGGACCATGTGGCTGCCTGAGAGCTGTGGCCGCCAGCATTTTGAGAGAGGATCACACAGAATCCCCTTAGCCTGGAAATATCTCAAACTTTAAAAATTTGAAGTATGGTTTCTACCGCTGCATATTGCTTCCACACCATCAGGAAAGTCCAAAGATCGTTAAGTTGGACCACTGCTGGCTAGGCAGGGGCTGTCTCTATTTCTTCAGATGTCTTGCCCAGTAAAGCAGCTGGAGACCTGAAGACCCTCATTTAATAATTGTCTCTCTTCCATTTTACAAAAGACGGTACCCATCTCTCCTTGTATTCCACTGCCTCGTCCTGGGCTGGACACACCTCCGGGCCTAAGGAAAGGTCACTTTGATAGATTGTACTGAATTCGCTGTTGAGACAGAAATGGTCCTCATGACCAGGCAACACATCTTTTTGCAACTCGGGTGTCACCAAGTATTGGTTCTCAATAAAATTGAAGGGTGACATTTATGAGTTGTAGGTGAGTCATTAAAAGTAATTTTGATTATAGAATACTCTGGTGAAATTCAAGGGGCTGAGGGACTTCACTGTAAAAAATAATACCTTCCAGCTGGATCTGGTGGCACATGCCTGTAATCCCAGTACTTGGGAGGCGGAGACAGGAGGATTGCAGGTTTGAAGCCAGCCTCAGCAACTAAGTGAGGCCCTCTGCAACTTAGACTTTGTTTCAAAATAAAAAGTCCTGTGGATATAGCTCAGGGGCAGAACACCCTGGGTTCAATCCCCAGGTACACACACACACACACACACACACACACACACACACACACACACCAATCTAATGAAAAATTAAGCCTCTTACTCTATTTGGCAATTAAGCCTATATTATTTCACTAAAAGTTTCTTTCTCCCACTAAGTAGTTTTTTAAGATAAGCAACATTGTCAGAGGAAGCAACAGGTTCTCCAATGCAGTGTTTATCAAACTTGTTTCACAGAATCCTGAAAAACTTTGTACTCCCCAAACATAGATTTTTGGTTTTTGGGGGGGTACTGGGGATTGAACCTAGGGACATTTTACCTCTAAGCTACATTCTCAGACCTTTTTTATTTTAAAACAAGGTCTTGCTAAGTTACTGAAGATCTTGCTAAATTGCTGAGGCTGGTTTTGAATCTGCAGTCCTGTCTCAGTCTCCCAAATACTAATATACAAGCATGCACCACCATGCCCGTCTTCAAATGTAGATATTTTTTGACATCTAATTTTTTATCTTTGATGTAATTTAATACAAAAGATGCAGTTTCTATTGTATTAGAAATATTAGCATTTAAAAATAACACCATTAGCTGGATATGATGGTAAACCCAGTACTTGGGAGGCTGAGACCGGAGGATCTCATGTTCAAAGCCAGCCTCAGCTACTTAGCAAGACCCTATTTCAAAATATAAAAATTTCAAAGACTGGGGGTATAGCTCAGAGGTAGAATGCCTCTGGATTCAACCTCCAGTATTTACCCTGCCGAATAAAAATAATAGTTATATTATTCTTTGAAATATACTCACAGAACTACAAAGAGTGTAGTTGTTTTATAACCACTATCATCAACTAGCTGGCTGACAACCAACTCAGTGAATTTGCAGTAGTTGAAAAGCTCTTCTCTAAGGGTGGGAAAGTGTGGAACGACCCTTTGCCTCCTTAGACTTGTATTTCCATTTTACTTCTCCCGTAGAATTTTATCCTGTTATCTTGTTATGCTTGAAAGTTTTTACTACTTACCCTATCATAATTTTCTACAATAAAAATACTTATGTAAATGTTTTGGTTTCCTAGGTCTCCAAGAGTGTGTTAAAATATTGATTCTGGAATGATTTCTCAAATATTGTTAGAAGTCAGGTGATGAAAACAACATAGATGTTTTAAATTTTTGATAAATAATTATGAAACATAAAATACCAAAGTTTATTGCAGATGCATTTATCTCATAACCGACCTGTGATGCCTGAGGGGCCAAGATGATTCCCACTGGGAATGGAGTCCAGCAGGAAAGAGCCCAATGGCTGCACCTCAGATTTTTTCCAGCTGGCTACATCCTTCAGAAGGTTGCTAGCTTCTTTTCAGTCTCTCCCATCTTTGTAAACTGGAATTAATGCTCCAGGGCAACACTTGACTTGTTTCCTTCAGGGAACTAGTTGTATAAAGTGTCCCCTAAGACAATGTAGAAGTCAAGGCTGTGACAATGTAGATGGGTCACGGCTGTGCCTCAGTGGTACTGCACTTGCCTTGTGAGTGCCAGGCACTGGTCCAGTAAGAGAATGTAAAAATGCTTCGTATGCATTAAAACCAAATTACAACTGTTGAATACTGTCATTGGTAAAAGAAGGAAATGCCCTGTCTGAAATTTGGCCTCTGAGGCCCGGAATTTAAATTGCAGTCTAATCATTGTAATGCTAGTTTAATCGGACCTGTTTGGTAGCACTTTTATGCATATCTGCACCCAGGGTGTTAAAATTAAGGTGTTTTTCTAAAGAAAACCATAAAAGTCCTTAAGGATCCTTGAAACAATCTTAAAAATAAAAGTAAAAGGATTTTTAGCTGGGCATGGGGGCACACACCTGTGATCCCAGCACCTGGGAGGCTGAGACAGGAAGATCATGGGTTTGAGACCAGCCTCAACAACTTAGCCAGACCCTCGGTAACTTAATGAGACACTGTTTCAAAATAAAAAATAAAAAGAGCTCCTAGATTCAATCCGAAGGAAGGAAAGAAGGAAGGGAATTACTAACAAGCCAGAAAGATGCCCCACACCTCCAGTGGTAAGTTAGCTCTAGATCAGTTCCCAGCTTGGGCCCGAGCCCCTGAGGCAATCCAGCTAGTCACCTCAAAGTGAGTTTGTGAATCACAGAATCTCAGCCTGTGCACAAACCAGGCAGCTCCTAATCTCAGGAGATTCCCATTCTAGGCTTCTGTGAGACATAGGGAGCGGTCGTGGGGGGAAATCTCCCTCCCTCTAAAGAGTAAACAGAAGGAAATAGCGAAGGATGGAAGAAGGGGAAAGAAAACAGAGAAATGCCGCGCGTTTGAAGCCCCCTCATCTTGAGTCCATCAGCTAAATCCCGGGAGAAGGAGCCAGGCGGGCGGGCGGGGCCGAGGTGGAGGTGTGGCCGCGCTCCTGACTGCGCCTCCCACTGGCCCGCTTTGAAGTTGACCTGAACCCGCCTTTCATCGAGGTCTCAATATTGCTGTGGCTATAATTTAAACTTGAAACAGGAACAAAGTGTTTTTACTATTGAGCAAATCCTCTGTTCGAAGAGATTCTCCGGGCGCAGATGGTTTCCTTCTGTTTGCCTTCTCTCGGGGCTGGGTTAGCCTCCGCATTTTACAGTTTGGAAACCGGCCTCTCCCCACCAGCACTGACCGTGGGTCTAAGCAGAGATGGCGCCCTTTCAAAAAGGGTTCTTCTCTCCTCTGCTTTTTCTTGCTTTTGTTTTCTTTCTTTCTTAGGAAAAAAATGCTTTTGTATTCTCTATTTTCTTCTAATACGAATGCAGTAGTATTGCAAATGTAATGCTCATTATAGAACATTAAGAAAAATACAGATAAGCAAAAACTAAACGAAAACACATGAACCAATTCATCCAAAATTAATCTCAGAAGCAGGGAATGGTGACACATGACTGTAGTCCCAGTACTTGGGAGGCTGAGAAAGTAGGACAGCAGGTTCCAAGCCAGTCTCAGTAATTTAGTGAGGCCCTGTTTCAAATTCTTACAAATAGATAAATTAATTAAATAGGACTGGGGGTATAGCTCCAAGGTAGAATGTCCCTGGGTACAATCCGCAGTGCCACACACAAGTTAATCTCAACTAACATTTTGGGATTCAGAATTTCCATCCACCTGCTTCTCTGTCTCCCGTATATGTGTGTGTGTGTGTGTGTGTGTGTGTGTGTGTGTGTGTGTGTGCACAATTAAAGATTTTCTGTTAAAAATAAAGCTTCTTGAGAGTAATAATTCTCATTTCCCTCAGTTTGACCCAACCCTAAATAGAATCTTCTACTTTTCCCCCTTCAGTAGAGATACTTTAACTTCGCCTGTAAGGATCTAACACTCAGACCATGACCTACAATGTGCTTTTCAGGTAATTGTTCTTTGAGAAGGTTTCTATTCATGAGGGCAATTTGAGATTAAATTTTTAGGATTCTGAGTGGATGCTGAAATCAGAGCTTTCTGAGCAGGCTTGTCTGGTCTCTACGGACAAAGTGTGATTAAAAAGCATGATGTAAGCCACCCCCCACCCTGACAGCCATCATAAACCGCCCTCCTCCGCCCCAGCCCACTGGTCCCCATGCTTTCCAAGAACCCCTTATTCTCTGTGCTCCAGGAATTCTGGGAAGAGTCTCTAGTGGAAAAATGCCCGCAGATACCCACCGCAGCAGAATTTTATCTGGCATTCCGTAACACCCCAGCTTGTATTAGATCCTTCCTGGGTAGGGAGGAAGACCTTGACAAAGGTAAGGGGTGGGGTGGAAAGGAAAGATGTGTGCATACACATTAAGAGTGGGAAGAAGCCAGCATTCGGGAGGCTGAGACAGGAGGATCCGGGTTCACAGCCAGCCTCAGCTATCTAGTGAGGCCTTCCGCAACTTAGTGAGACCCTGTTTCAAAATAAAGAATAAGAAATAGGGCTGGGGATGTAGCTCAGAGGTAGAATGCCCCTGGGTTCAATCCCCAGTACCACACACACACACACACACACACACACACACACACACACACACACACACACACAAAGAGAGAGAGAGGGAAGAAGGAAGGATTATTGCAAAGAGCCAATATTCTTAGAAGTGTAGCAAGTCTTGGGCCGTTGGGAATTCAGAAACAGAGTCCCTCTCCCCCTGTCTCTTCAGTTCCTCTATCTCCCAAGCAGCATCTTCTAATCTCATACTCAGCCCCAAATCACTCAAGCCTAACACCGCAACAGTATTCCAGTAGCATCATAGTTAAACATTATTTCTGTATCTTTTAATTCAAATTAGCTAGAGTAGCTGGGAGTGGTGGTGCATGCCTGTAATCCCAGTACTTGGGAGGCTGAGACCGGAGGATTGCAGTTTCGAGGCCAGACTCAGCAATTTAGCGAGACTCTCAGGAACTTAGTGAAATCCTGTTTCAAAACAAAACCCAAAAAGGTTTGGGGATGTAGGTTGGAGGTAGAATGCCTCTGGGTTCAATTTCCAGTACCCAAAAAATAAAAATAAATAAATAAAATAAAATTGCTAGAGTAATGGCTCCCGAGACTGGCGTGTCATTAAAGTCAGTTAGGGCATTAAAAAAAGTAAAGAGCCAGTTGTGGTGGTGCATGCCTATAATTCCAGTACTTGGGAGGGTGAGACAGGAGGGTCATAGATTGGAAGCCAGCCTCAGGAATTTAGCAAGACACTGTTTAAAAAAAGAAGATAAAATGGGCTAGGGGTATAGATCAGAGGTAGAATGACCTTGGGCTTAAACCCCAGTACCAATAAATAAACACATAAATAAAAATTAAAAAGTAAAGGGCTCTCTGGGAAGAGGGCTCCGTGGTACAGCGCTTGCTTGCCTAGCATGCCTGGGGCCCTGGGTTTGATCCCCAGTGCCACAAAAATATGTAAATAGAAATAAAGATTCCAATAAAAAGGAGTCTCATCCTTGAAAAGAGAGAGAGGGGCCCAGCATATCTCGGTCATGGCAAGTGTCCATCCAATGACACTGAGCTGCACGTGGGCTGAGTCGCTGGACTTCAAGAGGTACGTGGGGGCCTTGTTAGGGCTGCGGTGAGGACAAACCCGTAAGACACACTTGTGTCCATTCTGTGTGTGTGTGTGTGTGTGTGTGTGTGTGTGTGTGTGTGTTACTAGGGATTGAGCCCAGGGGCATTCTACCTCCGAGATACACCCCCAGCCCTATTTTTTTTTTTTTTTTTTTTGGCGGTACTGGGGAATGAATTCAGGGGCATTCTACCTCTGAGCTATACACCCCCAGCCCTATTTTTTATTCTTTATTTTGAAACAGGGTCTCACTAAGTTGCAGAGGGCCTCACTAGATAGCTGAGGTTGGCCTCGAACCTGGATTCTCCAGCCTCAGCTTCCCAAATGCTGGGATTATAAGCATGAGCCACCACGCCTGGCTTCCCAGCCCTATTTTTAATTATTCGTTTTGAAACAGGGTCTCACTAAGTTGCAGAGGGCCTCACTAAGTAGCAGAGGCTGGGAGCAAACCTGCAATCCTCCTGTATCAGCCTCCCAGGTAGTGGGATTACAAGCATGTACCACTGTGCCTGGCTCCTCACCCTATTCCTTACTTGCCATTAGGAAGTTTAGAAAATTAGCATAAATCAGACCCAGCTTAAAATTCTTCAGTTGATCTCCTATCTCTTTAGATAAGAATTCAAATTTTTAACATGACTCAAATGGAGAGAGGCGAGGGTAGGAACAAACACTAAAAGCAACACCGAGGAACTGGGTGTAGTGGTGCACGCCTGTGGTTCCAACTACTCAGGAGGCTGAGGCAGGAGCATCGTGAGTTCTAGGACAGCCTGGGCAACTTGTGAGACCCAATCTCAAAAGAAAAAGTAAAAAGGGCTGGAGATGTATGTCAGGGGTAGAGCACTTGCCTGCCACGAGGCCTTGGGTTCGATCCTCAGTTGAATCTGAGTGTTGGCGGGGCTCTGGAGTCTATGGAAGCTTGGCAGTCAAGTAGCTTCTCTGGTCTCAGCTTCTTCACTATGAAAATATACTGTGGATAAGATGAGCTCTAACTCTCTCAGCTTTGACATTCTAAAATTTCTTGGTTCTGCAGCAGTTCGGGGGACAGAAACCTATTCCAGGGCAGAGGATAGGATGTGGTTGGAGCAACATAGGCCATGAACAGTGTATAACTTCGCTTTCTGTCACTATGACAAATATACCTGAGAGATTCAACTTATAAAAAGAAAAGGGTTATCTTGGCTCCTGGCTTCAGAGGTTCCAGTCTGTCATCAGGTAGACCAGCTGCTTTTAGGCCCTTGGCTGGGGATGCTGGACGTCAGTGAAAGGAGCAGGTGTGCTGCAAATGCAAAAGAGAAAGAGGAAGAGGCTGGCTCCCACACTGTCCCCTTCCAGCTCACGCCCCTGATGACCTCTAAGGACCTCCTGTAAGTCCCATATCCTGAAGATCCCACCACCTCCTGACGCACTGCCCCGGGACCCAGCCTTTAACACATCCGCACGAGAGCAAATCAACTTACCTCCCGTTAATGGATAAGAAGGGAAAGTGAGAAACACGTGGTTTTAGAGGACTCTGTGAGCAAGATCCTGACCAAATCTTGGCTATATTGACAAAAGCAAAACAAAAAAGGAGTGACATGCCCTTCTGGACTTTTATAACACAATCGAATGGTTCGAGTGACAATTGGGATTCTGAGACTGTTCTTTCAAAGTATAATTCTAAACCCTACCTATGAGAGCAGCCAGGCTCCAGGTTGGTGAGTCTGTGAGAAGTGCTGAAATATTTCAGCCCCAAAGAAGCCGGGAGAACTGGTGCAAGTGGAAATGATGTGAAACTAACTACCAGGAGAAAATAAGTTTCCATGGATGACTGGCCACATTGCGGCTCATAATAGCCATCTCTAGGGTAGATGAAATCGTGTGTCAACAATTCATTGGTTGGATGATTATAATGACTCTTGTAAGATGACGAAGAGGCTTGAATTGCAGGGTTTTTTTTTTTTTTAAGGCAAATTCAGAAGTGCTTCATTCATTTCCACTGAGCAATGTGCATGTCCCTGAGGTCAAAGATGGCAAACTAATCTTCATCAGTAAACCGAGACCAGTGTGGGTACAAGATTGCTCACAGATCCTTTCATCTGCTGTTAGGCTCACATGCCCCAGCTACCTCCTGGATCATCCCTCGTGTGCCAGGAAGCCCCCTCTTCTACAGGACAGCCTTCCCCTCTTAGCAGTTGACCTACTAAGAACTTGCACTTTCAAAAAGGCTGTCCTTGATTAGATGGACAAGGGCTGATGATTTATGAGCTTAATAAATCACTCCATCTTCTGTACTGCTATATTATCTTATAAATACCACTATTATAAGACTAGAGAGCTAGATATGTCTGTCTGCCTTTACATTGTGGCAAACATCTCTTTGTGGCAAACATCATGGCTCACTAATGTTAATATTTCTAGCACCTATGCCCGGCACATAACTGGTACTCAATAAATTCTTAGGAAAATAATTATTGTGATAAATGTGGGGTGGGGTGGGGTTGACCTGGAGAGAAGAGAAAGAATAGTTACCATCTCATTAGGACTTTGGTTTTGTTGTCGTTGTTTGCTTTTTGCAGGTCTGAGAATTGAACCCAGGGGCATTCTATCTCCAAGCCCCAGCCCTATTTTTTGTTATTTATTTTGAAATAGGGTCTCACTAAGTTGCAGATGGCCTCACTAAGTAGCTGAGGCTGGCTGAGAATCTGCTATCCTTCTGTCTCAGCCTCCCTAGTACTGGGATTATAAAAGTGCGTGCCACCATGCCCGGCTGTCATTAGGACTTTTATTCCAGTTTACTTTATAACAGTTAATAATCCTACACATTGACAATGAAAATGTAGCAGAACACAACACTATTTGAATATCAGTAGTTATAATAGGAAAATGCTGTGTCTGGAATATTTATCTCGAATGGTGGAGCTTCAGGAAAAGAAAACAAACTGGTTTCAATGGAGGAGGATGGGGAAGGACTCCTGAAGAGAATCCAGCCTCCCGAGTGACCTCGAGGGCTGCTCCCACCCTCCCCAGGTCCAGATGAATTTCAAAGCACACAACATTCTTTTTCCTAGGTGTATTCCTGTCACATGTGGAATAATTTACCTTCTGACCAAGGAGGTAGAGGGAGAGTAGAAGGAAAATGAGAATACACGATGGCCTTAAGGTTTCTGAGCATGATGGAAGAAGGAAGGGAGTTATCATGGGGTGAACTGTGTTTCCCCCAAACTCACATGTTGAAGTCCTGGCCCCAGCATCTCATATTGTGGCCATATTTGGAAGTAAGTTCATTGCAGAGGAAAGTAGTTAAGTTAAAAATGAGGTCATTTGGGAGCACCATAATCCAATAGGACTGCTGGGAAAAAAGGGGGGGGGAGGAATTTAGACACAGAGACATGAACACAAAGATGGCTGTCTACAGGCCAAGAAGAGGAGCACAGAACAGATTCTTCCAGAAGCCCTCAGAAGGAACCAGCTCACCGACATCTTTATCTCAGGCTTCTGGATTCCAAAACTATGAGGCAATAAATTTCTGTTAAAACCGCTGAGTTTGTGGTACTTTGTTATGGCACCCCTAGCAAGCTAACACAGGAATGAAAGAGAATGTGTTTGTACATGTAAAAGAATGATTTCCTGAGCTGGGCACGGTGGTGCATGCCTGTAATCCCAGTACTGGGAGATTGAGACAGGAGGATCACAGATTTGAGGTTAACCTCAGGAACTTAGCAAGACCTTCAGCAACTTAAAGAGAACCTGTTTCAAAATAAAATTAAAATAGGGCTGGGCATGTAGCTCAGAGATAGAAAACCCCTGGGTTCAATCTCCAGTACCAAAAAAAAAATTTTTTTTTTCCTGAGCTGGAATTAACTGAATTGTGGTCTGTGAAATATAGAGGTCTGAGGAGGAGAGCTGGTGCCAGGCATTCCAGAGGAAGATGAAAGGACAATTGACTCAGTTCCTGGTTCTGGCCAGCAGGTGGCGCTCATGATCGGACCGCTCTATTGGAGGAGGGAAAAAACGTTAGTCCACTGTGGGTCTTTGCAATTTGTCAGGTATTTGGAGGTAGCCGAGTAGACAGGATGTGGTAACTCCTGCGCACGCACAATACTGCTAAGCTCAGGTCCAGCATCCCCTGAGATTCTTGGAAGGCTGCAAAAGCAGGGACTTGTGGGAAATGTTTTTGGTGGCTATAATCTAGGGGGGTGTAGTACGCTCCGGTATGTGGACATGGAATTTATACAAACCCCCGAGAGGGCCACTGTGGCCATGCCATTCTTTGCATAGCATCTTAGTTGAAGGGAGGAAATGGTTTTCCTTTGTGGTAATAATGTATCCTTTTAAGCTTACTAAAGGGGGCATACATTTTTAAAATTGCATTTTTAAGCCAATAGTATATACAAAACCTGCATTTATAGTTACTGAAATCCTTGAGGTATGCTCTTCCTTATCATAGGACACTAGCATCTTAATATTTTAAAATTTCAGTATAAAAAATGTAACAGTGGAGCCGGGCGTGGTGGCTCACGCTTGTAATCCCAGCATTCGGGAGGCTGAGACCGGAGGATCCGGGTTCGCAGCCAGCCTCAGCTACCTAGTGAGGCACTCCGCAACTTAGTGAGACTCGGTTTCAAAATAAAGAATAAAAAAAATAGGGCTGGGGATATAGCTCGGAGGTAGAATGCCCCTGAGTTCAATCCCCAGTACCACACACACACACACACACAAAAATGTAACAGTGAACAACAAATAATAAGTGTTTTGTTTGTTTGGTACTGGAGGTTGAACCTGTAGCATTCTACCTCTGAGATACACTCTCAGCCCTATTTTTATTTTTCATTTTGAAACAAAGTTTTGCTAATTGTTGAGGAACTTGCTAAGTTGTTGAGACTGGCCTCAAACCTGCGATTCTCCTGTCTCAGCCTCCCAAGTACTAGGATTACAGGTGGGTGCCACTTTCACATATCCTGTTTTACGTCATCCTCACAAGATCCCTGTGGTGTTTTCAAGACAGACTCTGCTGTCCCTATCTCACAGATGAGGAAAATGGAGACTTGCAGAGTTTAACTGAGCCTCCACTCGCACAGGCAGGGAACGGCAAAAACAGTATTAGAACCCAGTTATTTCAACCTCCTGTCTTAATATATTCCGTCATTAATTAAATATTTGAGAAGAAATCTTTAATAAGCCGGGCATGGTGGCGCACGCTTGTAATCCCAGTACTTGAGGGGCTGAGACAGTAGAATCTCAGGTTCAAGGACAGCCTCAGCAAGTAGTGAGACTCATCAACCTAGCGAGACCCTGTTTCAAAATAAAAAACTAGGCTTGGGAGTATTGCTTGGAGGTAGAATGCCCCTGAGTTCAATCTTCAGTACCACGAAAAAAAATAAAACAAACAAAAATGGTGGCACACACCTGTAATCCCAGTACTTGGGAAGCTGAGACAGGAAGATCACAGGGTTGAGACTAACCTCAGCAACTTAATTAGAGCCTCAGAAATTTAGAAAATCCGTCTCAGCCGGGTGTGGTGACACACGCTTGTAATCTCAGTAATTGGGAGGCTGAGACCAGAGGATCTGAGTTCGCCGACAGCCTCAGCTACTCAGGCTCTCCGCAACTTACTGAAACCCTGTTTCAAAAATAAAGAATAAAAATAGGACTTGAGGTGTAGCTCAGAGGTAGAATGCCTCTGGATTGACTCCCCAGTACCGCAAAAAAAAAAAAAAAAAAAAAAGAAAGAAAATTCGTCTCAAATTAAAAAATAAAATAAGGCTGGGGGTATAGCTCAGAGTTCAATCCCCAGTACCAAAAAATAAAAAAAGAAAAGAAAAAGAATACCACATGGTCTACTGACTTTGGTCTTTAATAGTCTGTGCCCTGTTTGTCAAGATGTTTATCATAAAAATTCTACGGAATTTTAATAGAAAACCAGTTGTTAATTATATAATTAGTTTTCTAAGTAGAAAACTAATAGTAGAAAATGTGGACTCTTGAAAATGCATAGAATTGGTTTGAATGTTTCTAGATGGGACAAGGTATTTAACATCATCAAACTCAATTTCCTCAACTATCAAAAATAAATAGTAACAATCGTCTTATAAGACAAGATAAGATATATAAAGATGCAACATGATAAGTTACACTAAGTATTTAATATAGGTCCTGGTACCAAAGAAGCCTGAACAAATGGTAGCCCCATTATTCCCAATAAATGAGAGTATGTGGAGGCTTAGCGTGCAAAGAACGCATTTTCTCTCCAGCAAATGTCTAGGATCAAGGTCAAAGTCATACTATGCAGCTGCAGACTGCCTCCACACCCACACAGGGCTGCCTCTGGCCAGCGAGTGAACTCACTTCCCACTTAACTTGCTAGCATTAAGGCAGTGGGGACATTCCTCCTCTTGAAGGGGCACTTTTCTCTCTGGCTTGAAATGCGGTGCCCTCCTAGGACTTTGTGCCCTTCGCTGACACAGAGTTTGCGTGTAGGAAGAAAGAACAATTTGCTATAAAGTTCCCTGCTGTGGATCAGAGGCTATTTTACCGTAAAAGGAGCAAAATTACATGACTTCTTTAATGTCATCCAGATGATTTTCTCCTTTTCGTTTTTTAAGCTCTGCTTATAATTCCAAAGAATTTCCTAGCAGCACAGGATTAATCCTGGCACCATCCATCGTTCTGCCATCGTAAACAGTGTTTGCTGGGCATGAGTGTTCTGGCCATCCCTTTCCCTTTTAAATTTCAGGATTCCTCTTTATACAGACCCCTTACATATGGATGAATGCAAGCTAGATTGGGAAGTGGGAAGTGTGTAGTAGGTCACAGAATTTTACAGTTGGATTCATTAACTACGGGACAGTAGACTTTTTCTGAAAAAGCCCGGGTAATAGATATTTCAGGCTTTGTGGGTCCAGAGTTTCAGTTTGCATGTGACTATGCAGCTCTGCCCTTGTAGCATGGAAGCCGCCAAAGACGATCCAGGCGTGTGTGGTGGTTTAAATGTGTTCTCCAAAAATCCATGTGTTGGAAGCTTCACCCCCAAGGCAGCAGTGCTGAAAGGTGGGACCTTTGGGAAGGAGTTGGGTCCTGCAAGCCTTGTTCTTTTGAATAAATGAATTAACACACTCAAGAGTAAATGAATGAATGGGTTATTATGGGAATGGCTTCGTTACAAAAGCAATCTCGCTCTGGTTCTCCTCCGCTTGCCAGGTGACACCCTCTGTCCTATGGTGCAGCAGGAAGGCTGAGAAGGTGCTGGCGCCATGCTCATGAATTCCCAGAACTGTGAGCAAAACGAACCTCTATTTGTTATAAAACGTCCAATCTGTATTTAGGTAATAGCAATGGAAAACAGACTGACAGTGTGGTTGTGTTTCAATAAAACTTTATTTATGGACATTGATGTTTGAATTTCATGCAATTTTCACATGATACAACATAATATTCATCTTCTGATTTTTACCCACCAAGTAAAAAAATGTTCATAGCTCACAGGCCATACATATATGGACATAATTTGCCTACTCTTTGTGTGTGTTGGGGGTGCATATTAGGGATTGAACCCAGGGGTGTCCTACTTTTGAGTTACACCACTGGCCCTATTTTTTATTATCTGTTTAGAAACAGGGTCTTACTAAGTTGCTGAAAGCCTCATTAATTTGCTGAGGCTGGCTTCAAACCTGTGATCCTTCTGTCTCAGCCTCCCAAGTACTGGGACTACAGGTGTGCACCACTGCACCTGGCTATCATTTGCCTATTCTTTTTTTTTTTTTTTTTTTTTTTTTGCGGTACTGGGGATTGAACTCAGGGGCATTCTACCTCCGAGCTACACCCCCAGCCCTATTTTTTTATTCTTTATTTTGAAACCAGGTTTTGCTAAGTTTCGGAGTGCCTCACTAGGTAGCTGAGGCTGGCCGCGAACCCGGATCCTCCGGTCTCAGCCTCCCGAATGCTGGGATTACAAGCGTGCGCCACCACGCCCGGCTTCATTTGCCTATTCTTGAACTCAAGGATGATATTTATAAAATCAGTGTTGGATTTGCCTTATGAGCTCCTCAGAGTCTGTCACTTTATAGCCAAGATTCTGAGCATAGAGAAATTCAATACTTTCTTCAGGGTCAAACAGTGAGTTATTAAAGCTTAGTGCCCATCTCTTGATTGCTAACGCATATTTTTTCATTTTTTATGGTCACATCCATTTATTTCCTGGTTTGGATGAGTGCCACTCAAAGGTCCATGTGTTAAAGAGCTTGGTACCAGGGTGGTGCCATGAGGGGTGCGGGTCTTTAGGAGGCGAGGTCTATGGAAGGTCGTTGGGCCACTGGGGGCACGCCCCAATGTCTTCCTCTCTCTCTGTCTTTCTCTGCTTGCTGGCTGGTGAGATGAGTGCTTCACCCCACCATCAGCTTCCACCATTATGAGCTCCCCTTTGCCAGAGACCCAAAGCAATAAGGCTACTTGATCTTGGACTGAAAGTTCCAGAATTGTGAGTTAAAACACACATTTTTCTCTTTATAAGTCCATGGCCTTAGGTATTTTGTTATGATAATTTGAAACTGACTACTGCAAGATTCCTGCAAGCATCTATGATAAACTTGTAATTGGTCTGTGGACATGAATGTCTGTTGACAAATTTGCTCTGTGATTTCAACTTGGAGAGACTTGGACTTTGTAAGTTAACTTCTCCATACATTACCTGTAGCCTGCCATTATGATCAAAGAAAGAACTTAAGACTCCCACTGCCTCCCCGGCTTATACTGCTACTTAAATTTTAATTTTTTTTTATGGTACTGGGAATTGAACCCAGTGCATTCTACCTCTGAGCTACACTCCCAGCCCTATTTTAATTTTATTTTGAAATAGGGTCTTGCTAGGCTGATGAGTCTCACTACTTGCTGAGGCTGTTCTTGAACCTGGGATCCACCTGTCTCAGCCTCCCAAGTACTGGGATTACAGGCACGTACCACCACACCTGGATAAATATTACAATTTTTTAACTAAAAGAGTTTTTGGAGGTTTTATTTGTTCACATCACCAAATTATACGTGGGAAATTGAGGCCCTCTGGGCCTAAAGGAACTGTCCAAGGTCACTCATCCGCAGGATCAAAGCCAGGCCTTTGGGTTCCCATTATAGAGCTTTTTCAGTCGTACCACTGACAATAGTCTGACAATATTTTATGAAAAAAAAAAATCATTACTCATAATTAAAGCATGGCTTCTGTGTTAAAGTCAGGGCACAAATACAATAATTACCATTAATTACCAGCTCATTGTTATGTATCAGGAACTATACTAGACATGCATAAATTATATACCTTAATCCTTTCCTTATCTAATTTTGCAGATCAGGAAGCCAAGGTCTGAAGAGTTGATAATAATTTATTTTGTGTTACACAGTGAGTGACAGAGTCACAGTTGGAATCTACTTTTCTTTTTTTTTTTTTGCGGTACTGGGGATTGAACTCAGGGGCATTCTACCTCCGAGCTATATCCCCAGCCCTATTTTTTATTCTTTATTTTAAAACCGAGTCTCACTAAGTTGCGGAGGGCCTCACTAGGTAGCTGAGGCTGGCCTCGAACCCGGATCCTCCGGTC
>PVLC010016494.1:0-35360 GCA_004027655.1 Graphiurus murinus | reverse complement strand
CTCCTCCTCCTCCTTCTCTTTCTTCTTCTTCTTTTTTTTTGGTGGTACTAGGGATTGAACCCAGGGGCCTTCTACCTTTAAACTACACCCCTATCCCATTTTTTTTTAAAATTGTTTTGAAACAGGGTCTCATTCATTTTCTGAGAATCTCCCTAAGTTGCTGAGGCTGTCCTCTAACCTTCGATCCTCCTGTCTCAGCCTCCCAGATGCTAGTGTTACAGTTGTGGACCATCACGCCTGGCCATACTTCACTTCTCTTGTAACACTAAGTGCCGTATATACACACGAAGAAGGGAAATGACATGGAGACCCATTCAGCATATTACTGACGAGCAGGAAAACGGCTCACCTTGCAGTATGCGTACAGTATTGTTTTACTGAGGAGACATTCTTTAATCACAGAAGAAGCAGTGGGCTGGTTATTTGTGTTTCAGTAGAAAAACCTCTGAGCTCCTATTTAATTACCTTGGAACACCTTTGTTCTCAGGAACAACAGCATGATAATGGATGTACTACCAGCCAGCAACCCAATTTATTACCTGAAACAGAGGAGCTCTGAATCGTACACGTAGGAAGCCCCCGTGAGCAGAGAATGAAAACAGCTCGGGAGCGCGCTAATGCAGGCCATGCTACTTGACTCTTGTAACTCTTGTATGCTCTTTGCTGCAAGTTCAACCTGAGGCTGGGAAGGAGGAAGAAATAGCATGGGAGCAGACAGAGGAGATGGCTGTGGGTCTGGAAATAACTTGAATCATTTCTGCATTGCAGCTCCTCGTTGAATCTTTTGAAGATTTTCCTACATCATGGCCAAGGGGCTATTCTGATCGTGAGACATTATAGCTACGTGGGCATCACAGGGGGAACATTTTGGTACATAACACTATCTGTGCATTATTATTGCTGTTGTTGTTGTTGTTATTATTATTATTATTATTATTATTTTTTTTTTTTTGCAGTACTCGGGATTGAACCCAGGGGCATTCTACCTCCAAGCTACACCCCCAGTCCTATTTTTATTCCTTATTTTGAAACAGGATCTCACTAAGTTGTGGAGGGTCTCACTAAGTAGCTGAGGCTGGCCTCAAACCCGTGATCCTCCTGTCTTGGCCTCCCAAGTACTGGGATTACAAGCCTGTGCCACCACACCTGGCTTGTTATTATTATTATTATTATTATTATTATTATTAGTAGTAGTAGTAGTAGTAGTAGTAGCAGTAGTAGTACTAGGTATTGATTCCAGAGGCAATCTGAGTTACACCCCAGCCCTTTTTTTATTTTTTTGAAGCAGGGTAATTGGAATACAAGAGGGACTTTAGATAAAGGAGGAGCCAGGCGTGGTGACTCACGCTTGTAATCCCAGCATTTGGGAGGCTGAGACCAGAGGATCCTGGTTGGAGACCAGCCTCAGCTACCTAGTGAGGCACTCCGAAACTTAGTGAGACCCGGTTTCAAAATAAAGAATAAAAAATAGGGCTCGGAGGTAGAATGCCCCTGAGTTCAATCCCCAGTACCCCCCCCCCCAAAAAAAAAGGAGGAGGAGAAACCCCAGTGGAGTGAAGGAGGGCGCCTGGGAGAAGTGGGGGGGGATTGTGAAAGAAACACTTCTGTTGACTTTATGAACATATGTGAGAACACCGATGCCAATCTCAGTATCAGGCATGGGGAGGCTCACCACGTGCCCTGTGCAGGTATGGCCCAGCCACTCTGAACTCCATTATGATGTGAGACTACAATGCACCAGCCAAAGTGTATTTTTAAAAAAGGGTATCACTAAGTTCCTGAGGCTGGCCTCGAACCTCTGATCCTCCCAGCTCAGCCTCCCAAGTACTAGGATTATAGACGTGCACCACCACGCCTGGCTATCTGTGCAGTATTAATCTGCTACCTGGCTAAATATATCTCACCTGGTTGACTCCGCTTTAGCAGGATAAATTCCTGAGATATAATGGCTTATTCTTAGTTTGACTGATGTGAAAGAATCACAAGGGGTAGGAGATATATAAGATGTTTGCAAAACTTCAGTCTCCTTTGTGAGAAGGTAGCAGGTCTTTTGTATTAGTGTCCCAGAGGGATTTGCCAGACTTAAAGCAGAACTTGTGTGAAAGCCATCTTTCTGCTTTGTTTTTGCGATTATCATTGAGGGAGCTACAATCCCAGCCCAGCAAGAATGCCGATGCTCCTCAGTGTTAACCTAGGTAAAGAGAGATGAATGACCACTTACATCGGAAATGTGGAAGTTAACTTGAGAAGAATAATTTCTAAGGAATGGAAGGGGGTGTGCAGTGGGGGGGGGGGGGAGTAACTTGCTTGTAGACTATTGAGAGAAAATAGAAGATGAAGAAATAAAATAAGCAAGACACGGCGGTGCACACCTGTAATCCCAGTACTTGGGGAGGCTGAGATTGGAGGATCGCAGGTTGGAGGCCAGCCTCAGCAACTCAGCAAGGCTCTCAGCAACTTAGCGAGACCCTGTTTCTAAATAAAAATAAAATAGGGCTGGAGGTGCAGCTCAGAGGTAGATCATCCCCAGCACCAGAAGGGAAAAAAAATTAAGCCACTATAGACCATTCTCTGAAGAATCTTGAAAGTCGAGCACAGAAATATGGCTGGGTAGAGGTAAGTGGGGTTATACTTCAGTGACAAAACCAGCTAAGTTGAACTTGTTTCTTTTCTTCCTCTTGTGACATGTCAGTAGTAGAGGTCACACGTGACTGTGCGTCATGAGTCTCCTCTGATGGGAGAGCGAGGAGCAGGACCCGACCGTGCCGCGCACTCTCTCAGCTCCTGATGCATTTCATTTTCCTTCACATTCCATGACCAAATCGAATGATGGGCCAGGCTGAGGGCTAGCAGAGCGTGTTCCTCCACAAAGACACACAGTATCGTTCCGAGATGAGAGCAAATGAAGTGGATACTTAGAAACAATAATGAAACGCAGGACCCCCTCCCCCCCAGTCTCCGCAGATACAGGTATTTGAGGGAAGGATCCTTGGTAGAGACCAGGTACTTATGCAACTGGAAATAGTGCATGAAACATGTTAATTGTAGAAAACAAATTGAGGGGACAGGATGTCGTGTTTTCAGGGATAAGAACACTGTTTTCCAGAGTAAAGGCACAGAGAGAGCGTGCAGCTATCAAAGGCTAGCAGGCTTGCCATGGTTTTCTTTTTTTTTTTTTTTTTTGCGGTACTGGGGATTGAACCCAGGGGCATCCTACCTCCGAGCTATACCCCCAGCCCTATTTTTTATTCTTTATTTTGAAACAAGGTCTCACTAAGTTGCGGAGTGCCTCACTAGGTAGCTGAGGCTGGTCACGAACCCGAATCCTCAGGTCTCAGCCTCCCAAATGCTGGGATTACAAGCGTGGGTCACCATGCCCAGCTCTTGCCATGGTTTTTATGCTACGACTTTTGCATTCTTTCTACACCTTGGATCTGTCCTGACTTTGCAGTAACTTCTAAGCTCAGCATACCCAGCAAGGGTATCTTTTCAAATTTGCATGTTTAAGAATCTTGCTGTCTGTTGCTTTCAACAAAAACAATTAGGTGACGGGAACTTATTTCTTCAGCTGCAAATGTCTGGCGATGTGGCTACATTGTTACAGTATTTGATTTAGAGGAATTTAGAACTAACGTCTCATTTTCTCTAGGACATACCCTTGCAGGTTATAGTAACTTAATGCAGACTTCCTTCCTCCTTTCCCTCCCTCCCTCCCTCCCTCCCTCCCTCCTTTCTTTCTTTCTTTCTTTCTTTCTTTCTTTCTTTCTTTCTTTCTTTCTTTCTTTCTTTCTTTCTTTCTTTCTTTCTTTCTTTCTACTGTATTTGAACCCAGGGGCATTCTACCTCTGAGCTATACTACCAGCCCTATTTCATTTTTTTTTAAAATTTTGAAACAGGGCCTCACTAAGTTGCTGAGGCTGGCTTCAAACCTGTGATCCTCCTGTCTCAGCTCCCAAGTACTGAGATTACAAGCATGCGCCACCGTGCCTGGCTATTTTTCTTTTAATATACCTTAATTGGTGCATTGTACTCTAACATCATAATGTAGTTCAGAGTGATGGGGTTATACATGCACTGCAGATGAATGGTTTACAAAATTTTGGAATATTCACATGATGGAATTCTATGCAGCAATAATGCAGACGTATTGGATGAGTGTATGTAGGAACTTCACCTATTACAACTTTTTTTTCCCCCAGATAACTCTTTAATGGTTAATTCTTTAGTATTTTAAAGTAGGTCATCTTTTTTAGCTCTGAGAGCATGAAATCTAATTCCCTCTGATGAATATAGAATATGAAAGAAAAAGATAAATCTAATAAGCATGTATTTTGAGAATGAAGTCCTTTAAAATGTAGACAATTAAAAAAGTCTTACATGTAAGTTGTATCTTCCTTTTCTTTCTGAGACAGTAGGGGGGAAAGTCACATATCTATTAGGGTGATAGAGTAACAAGACTCTCAGGGTGAAAACCGGACCTTTCTTATAATGTATATGTTAATAATATCTATCGTAGTAGTAATTTCTACTACTTGAACAACTCTGAAAGATTTCACCTGCCTAGAGCTAAGACATGAACTCAGTCCCTTCTTACAAAGTATCTTTTTCTTCATAGCAATGCTGTAAGATAATAACTCAAGTAATTATCACCGAAGAATTAGAAGACCTACTTCAAGTGTTCCTAGGAGCCAGCTTCCTTGCTGTCTTTATTGAGCGAAGCCTTTGGGATTGGAGAGACAGGTGTGAATGCTCAAGTGTGTGGGCGCTTCAGTTGTGCAATGGAATTTTCCAGCAAGTTTTGAGCTACTGGGTGGACACTTGTCTCCTCAGAGGACCCTGATTCTTAATTATGAGGAACCCATTTTGACAAAGATTAAGAGTGGCAGCCACTTAAGCGGGAAAGTCGCCTGTCAGGATATCAGATGTTCTCCATTTTTATGAGTTTGGGAGGGTACTGGGGAACAAAGTCCCAATTTCATAGCTGTTGCTCTGTAGTAGATTAATTGGCAGTGGCTTGGCGGGAGACGCTTGTGACATTTCTGCCTTACAATTTTTTTTTTAAATCTTTTAAACAGCTTGACTGGGGCATAGCATACTCACCATACAATTCACACATTGTAAATGTGCAACCCAGCAACTTTGAGCAAATTTACAGTTACACAGGCAACACTCTACTTCAATTTAAAATATTTCCAGCCACCCCCAAAATTCCTTTAAGCCCATAAGCAGTACACTACCCCCCCTGCATGACTGCAAGCAATCATGCTTTCTGTCTCTGTAAATTTGTCTTTTCTGGAATTGCACAATTTGTTTTTGTTTTGTTGTTTTTCGTTTTTTTTGTTGTCGTTCTTGTGTTTGCATCTGGCTTCTTTTCATTTAGCATACCATCTTCGAGGTTCATCATATTGGCAACTCCTGACATAATTATATATAAACTTACCATGACTCAGCAATTCTGCTCCCAGCAGCCTGCCCAACAGAAATAAAAACCTATGTAACATAGAAGCATTTGAACACAGTTGGTCACAGCAGAGGAAAGCTGGAAACCATTCCAAATGTGTACCTGGTGACAAATAAACAAAATATATTTTGTTCTCATGGTAGAATATTATTTGACAATTTGTAAATTCCCAATACCAAAAAAAAAAAAAATCACTTGGTTGATTTTTGGAACTTAGGTGTAATTTCAACCAGTGAGGAGTTCACCTTATGCAGAGGTGAAATAGTCTGCTGCAGTTTGGCCAAAAATGGACCCAGATTTGAGAACTGAGCCTCCCGCTAATTAAGGTGATTAGCATTGAACACGTTCCTTTACTTATCACTTAACTCCTTTGCTCTTTTCATAAACATGAGAAAGTGAACATATTCATATTCCAGGGTTGTCAATCATGAAGATGCAAATAATAATAATAGCTTCACATTTGGTGAATCTTAACCAAGCACACTCCATTCTGAATACATTTTCTTCATTCAGAATTTTTTAAAAAATTGAGATACCATTGTGCTCATTTCAAAGACAAGAAAGTTGTACTTTAGGACTCGGATAACTTTTCCTGGTTATATAAACTAGGAGCTACGGAACTCAATTCAAACTAAGATGACTTTCATCTACTTTGTGTGCAATCCCTGCTTAGTAGTGTGACACAGACAAGAAAATGAGCAATAAAAATACATGGGCCTGCAGAATATCCAGGCATCAGAACCACAAACACTTCACTTCTTCAAATCAAGTTTGTTTTGAAATCTACGATCATGAGGAATCTAAAAAAAAAAAAATTATTTTTCTGATATGTTTGGGTTTTTGCTGATTTCAAAGGCATTGATATCAGAAACATGCTATAGTTTTGGAAATGTCAATATTTATATTTAAACGTCAGCCCATCTCTCTTAAAAACTCAATGATGTGCCAGGCATCGTGGTGCATACCTGTTATCCAACTACTTGGGAGGCTGAGACAGGAGGATCGCAGGTTCCAGGCCAGCCACTTAGCAAGGCTCTCAGCTATTTAGTGAGACCCTGTTTCCAAATTAAAAAAAAAAAAAAAAAAATATATATATATATATATATATATATATATAAAATAGGGCTGGGGATATATAGCTCAGAGGTAGAACACCCCTGGGTCTAATTCCCAGTACCACAAAACAACCAAAAAGAACAACTCATGCCCTGTGGTGATATACACAGTACCAGAAATCTTCCCAAATGTCCCCTATTGAGGAAATATCTAGCCCGTGCCACCATTTACATTGAGGTGATGATTGGGCTATTTTAAAGATTCTGTTTTTTTTAATGACCGATACTATTAAGGATCCACTTTACAGAAAATATGCTCATATTATTTGCATTAATCAAGTGCATATTTTAATAAAAACTGAAACCTGATTTTTATGAACACATCACCTTCTCCCGTGATGTGTGCTGTGTGAACTCTTGTGTTGCAGCACCGATAAATCAGAATGAACCAAATGGTTCCTTTTTAATGACACAACGACACGGAGTTTGGGTCAGACGAAATGAGGTGGGCGAGTTGTGAATTAGTAGCATGGCACAAGACCTGCGTGCGACCCAGCGTTCGCATCTAGTGCGTGCTATTAACTTGAAAGCAGAAACTGGCTTCTGTAAATCGTTGCCTTTTGTTAATTAGACAACTTGGAGCTTTTGAACATGGAATCATTAGCTGCTGCTGCTATTGCCCGCAGGACACGTGCTCCTGATCTCCTGGGGCTGGTGGAGGTGAAGAAGAGAAACAACGAGGGAAGGAAAGTGCTTGTGTCTCAGTTTTGGATTATGCAATTATTTCAAGTAGAGAAATATCATTAATAGGGTCACTTAAAATAGAATACGTGGGGAACGAGGAAGACAGCATCTCAGTTCCAGGGGTTTTCTGACAGTTATTTTAAAAAGGATCCATCTGTCATTTTAATGACGGCTGGAGACCCGTGGGTGGCAAGCTTTCTCTGCAAGGAAGACGTGATGTGTGCAGGTAACATCTGCATCACTGTAGACAGGGGGACCCCAGTTTCAAGTAAAGCGCCTTGGCCATTTAGTGCAATCCTGGCAGCACAAGACTACATAGACTCAAAGGGAAATTTCATTGTATCTTTAAACATTTAAATACGTTACTTCATAGTTCACTGGTCTGGAGTAGCCTGACTCTCATTTTAATTCAAGTTTCTTTTCTCTCTTGGGTGTTTATCGATGGCGACAGAGAGACTGCTCTCCTCACCCACACAGCTTTATTTTCCATGGGTTCGTTTTGTTGTTGATACTGAGTCCTTGGTCCAGCAGCCTGGACTATGTGACAGATTCCCTGGGAGCACTTGCAGGATTTTGTCTTCAAAGCTCTGGTGTCAGTATCCACTGAGTGTTAGAAATAAATTCCTTCTAAGAAAAGGCGTGTTGGAAAGTGGCTCGGCCAGGCGCTTTTACTTTTTGCAAAAAGAGGAGCCAGTTGTGCAAAGTGGCTAAACCAGAAGCCCGTTGGGTCTTTAATTCCTAATTCAAAGCTTCTGCCCTATACTCCTTTTGGTGGGAGTGCAGCTTCACAAACTTCATGCTATTGGCTACAGGGGATGCTGGGAGAGGGGTTGGCACTAACTTTCCAAAAGAATATGAGTGCATACAAGGTTACAAGATGGTGATTTTACAAAATGGAGCTCAAGTTAAGCTATTCCTTTGATAGGAAAAAATCTAATTATATTCTCACAGGGGGAAATGTCCTTTATTATTCTACAGAACCACAATTATCCAGCCTAGCCTGCTTCCCTCTGTGGTTATAGCTCTTCTGTAGCCTCTTCTTATGCAAAACAAAAAGTACCAGGATGGCAGGTAAGAACTGAGGTATGACCATTGGCATCAAGAGATTTCAGTCTGGCATGGTGGTGCATACCTGTAATCCTAGTACTTGGAAGACTGAGACAGGAGGATCACAGGTTGAGGCCAGCCTCAGCAACTTAGTGAGACAGCAACCTAGCAAGATCCTGTTTCAAAACAAAAAATTAAAAATAGGACTTGGGGATGTAGCTTGGAGGTAGAAATGCCATGGTAGGGGGTTCAATCCTCAGTACCACAGAGAGAGAGAGAGAGGAGAGAGGAGGGGGGGGGAGAGAGGGAGAGAGGGAGAGAGGCGTCAGCACGCAGAGACTGTAGGCTGAGGAGAGGTTAGAGTGAGGAGTTAGTGTCAGGATAAAAATGATCCTAAAGGACTTTGAAAGAAAGATACCTTGGATATTATTGTGGTTGCATAGCAAATATTTGCTTTGTCTGCCTGTTAGGATGCTTTTGGCTATAGATTCACAGTAACAGAATCCCAGAGTCCAGTGGCCCAGACAATAAGGACGTGTATTCTCTCACATAGCGGGAAGATGAGAGGCAGTGCAGGTTTGTATTTCAGCAATTCAGCAGCTCAGCCCAGGAGCTTTCTGTCCTCTCCTCTCTGATCTTCAACCTCAGCTCCATCCATGTGCTGGTTCTTACGGTGGTGCTTTGTAAACGGACTCATCATGCTTCTGTTTTCACCTCCAATGGAGGAGAGAAGATAACCTCCTTGACAAGATAATCCCCTCTCTTCAGCATCTCTGGGCTAAGTGAAGACCTGTGCTGGTCCTTGGACCAGCTGAGTGCCCAGGGGACTGGATAGGATGGCTCAGCTGGGGTAATAGACATTGAAGTATGAACCCAACTATCTTCTTGGGTTCTTAAACATGTATGCATCTGGCCTTGGGGTGCCAGCCACAGTGTGTGCTGGACATTATTAACCCTCATCCTGCAGTGGTGAGTAGAAAACAACATCTACATGGAAGCCTTTTTATATCTACTAACATAGTTAACCATTACACGTGCTATCATGAATATGATGCACCAAGAACCCCCCTTCAGGTTGTTACTCTACAGAAGGCACGTCTGAATTCAACCTATTCTTCTTTTTCCTAATTTATTTAAATTCTACAAATAAAAACTGTTTCTTTTGATCACGTCCAACATCAGCCCATTCTTGGCACCGTAGAGACATTCTAGGTGAAGGAAACAGTGCAGTTCTTCTTGCTCTCCAGGAACTTTGTGTTTCCTAGAAGACACAAGAAGTCAATACCTGGGGTGGTACATTGAGTACAAGGAAAGCCCACATTAAAGCCAGAGGAACCATAACTATAAATAGCCAACCACGAGACGCCTACTGTGTACAAGACATTGTGCTGGGTGATTTGGGTATGTGATTATATTTAAGTCTTGTAGTAACCCTATTAGGTATATAATGCTATTTCCACTTGATAAAGGAGAAAACTGATGCTCAGAGAGATTGACCACGCCCCAAACCACTCAGAACAGGGGTTTGAACCCAGAGCTCTCTGCTATCAAAGGCTCTTATTATATCACTACCTCATGCTTTGGATGATACATGAAAGTAGGATCAGTTGAGTCTTTTTGCTTCCCTAACTTATTTGGGGGTGTTGGGTCAGGAGGGGGTGCAATTAAGATAAAGCAAAGTCACAGAGCAGAAAGAGGTGATAGTCACAGGCTGGATTCTCCAGAGGCAGGTGTAAAATGTTCATTGCACCTTCAAGGTGAAGAGCGAGCAAAATTAGGCAGCGGAGGAAGTTAAGCTGGGTGCAGGCTCAGCAGAGCCTTGGCTAACCTGGCTGGACGCGCTGGCGTAAACACTGCCCTGCACCGGGTTCTGCATCGGGCTGAGAAGCAGGCAGGGCCTTACAGCTCCAGTGTGCTTAGTCACCGGACACAGGCTACCCTAAAAGCAGAGGGTTTTGCACTCTTTTTCCAAGCACTCTCAGCTTGGTTGACATCTTTTGATGGGAATTTTGATTGCAAGTGTTGCAGTTGGTCAGTGTGTTCTCTCTTCGGCCTCATGACCTTTGTAAGCTGGCTTTCTGCAGCCACAGCAGGTTTTAAAATCTGACATCTGGCTGCTGGCCGCTGACTGCTGCCTCTCCTTCTGCTCCTCCTCCTCTTCCTTTTATTTGTGCTAGGGATTGAACCCAGGGGCATTCTACGTCCAAGCTACACCCCGGCCCTACTTTTTATTTTTATTTTGAAACAGTGTCTCACTAGTTTGTGGAGGGCATCACTAAGTTGCCAAGGTGGGCCTCTAACCTGCGGTCCTCCTGTGTCAGCCTCCGAAAGGCTGCTATGAGGCCTTCTTGAAGGGGGTCCAGCCATGCCTTTGGTGTCTTCTACCATAGAGACCTCAATGGCAGATTCTGTTCATATCCCAATTCTGTCCGTATCCTAGTGTGTGTCTAGCGAGTGTTACTAAAGGTGGTAGCTGGGGCCCAATTTGAGTGGAATGGGTTGGGGGCCCAGGAATGAGAAGTCCAAAAATGTAATTTCCATTGCTACAATGCTTGCTGAAGGCTTTCAGTCTGGCCTCATTTCTTTCAAACCAGGGTCTCATTTACCTTCTCAAAGAAACAAGTCCCCAAATGTGCTATGTGGTATCAAAAGAGAACGAGCTGTATTTTCTCAGCATGCAGTGAGATTGGGTCAAACCAGGTCACCTGATTTTATTGTTTATCTGAAGCTGGTCGATTCCTAGGATTGGGCTCTGCTAAGGTAATTACTGGTTAGTTCACAGAAGGCTTCTGAAAGTCAAAAGTTTATTTCTGTCTTGTGGAGAGCCTGGCTTACTTAGGCTGACTCATGTGCAGGGGTCTTGGTTTCCGTCATGACCTAGAGAGGTTTTTTCTTACACATCGCCTGCCTGCATTTCTGCATAACACTTAAAAGACAGAATAAAACCTGAACCATGCTAATGTCCTGATTGCACAGGGCTGAAGAAGAAGCACAGATTCTCCTTTCTCTCTCAAATATTGTATGTTAAAACATTCCAAGTTGCCTTGCAATAGTCAGAAGGTCTGTACGAGGCCTTCCTGGCTCTAGGAGATCCTGGGTTAATTCTGAACGGGGAGGCAAACCCAGAACAGGTTAACAGGGTTATTTGTAAACAGGAAGCACGTACTTATAAAAAGATCCTACCAAAGAGGCATTGGAGTTGCCCAGGAAAATTTGGTGGTTTTTTTTCCCTTTTTTTGGTTGGGGTTTGGTGCCAGGAGCATTCTACCTCTGAGCTATGCCTCCAGTCTGCTTTTTTGTTTGTTTGTTTTGAAACAGGGTCTCACTGGGTTGCTGAGAGTCTCGCTACTTTGCTGAGGCTATCCTTGAACCTGCAATCATCCTGTCTCAGCCTCCCCACTACTGAGATTACTGGTACGCAACACCACGCCCAGCTGCATGGAAGTTTTTTCCTTCCCCTCTTTCTTGGCCAGAATGTGTTTTTCTCCTTTATAATCCCCCTCAGGCTCCTGAGCTTGCCGGGTGGGTATCAGAGACCTTGATACACCCCATCTGGGTTTCCAGGCATTAAGCTACACGCAGCCTCTGCCGGGGGAGGAGGGGAGCTGTCTTTTGGCATATATCCACACCAGATCTATTGGGGTGATAACTGGAGGGGCTGTCATTTAGGTACATCTTAATGGCTCCCTTAAATGTGCCGACTTAAATTTACTTAGTCCCAGGGTTTTTTGGAGCTGCTGTAACTATATTTCAAATAGTGATTTCTGTAAATTAGAAATGCCATTTTTCTTCGGCCCAAGAATTTCAATGAACCAATTATTCAAGAGCAAATGCAATCAAGTGCTTTTCTCTCCACGTCTGCAAGTGTGTGTTCCCTGGGCCTGCGGAGAAGAACGGTGCTGCCATTGGATTGGCTGGACAGAGCTGATAGATGGGGCTGTCAGAATTTATTGCTAATTTGGCTGTTAAGCCTTGCAAGGGCTTCGCAGCACAGCACTGGTGCCTTACATAATGATATTTAATGTCTGGTCTGGGGTTTAAACTTCAGTGTTCCCAAGTGTTGGTAAACATAGGGTTTTGCTCTGTCTTTGTGAGTCCTCTCAAGTTGGTTTGATTTCCTTTGATGGAAATTTTGATGGCAAGAGTAGCAGTTGTTTAGTGCATTCTTTCTTTACTCTCATTTTCCCATGTGCAGTGATGTGTGCGCGCGCGTGTGTGTGTGTGCATGCGCACGCATTTGTGTGCCTGTACACAAGTATTTCAAGTAACCATTTCTGACTGTAGTACAGATAAGCTATTGAAGAGGGGTAAAAATTTTGGCCAACATACAATGTTATGGTTAGATTATAGAATGCCCTCTGAAGAACTCAAGTATCAACATTCAGAGTTGATGTGAGTCATGAGGGTTGTCGCCTCATCAGTGGATAAATCCATTGTAATGGACTTACTAGGTGGTCACCTACGCAGGTGGGGTGTGGCAGGAGAAGGTGGGTCCCTGGGGTGTGGCCCTAAGGCTTGCTTGCTCCCTTGCTTCTAGTCTTCATGATATGAGAACAGAGTCTCTCTCTCTCTCTCTCTCTCTCTCTCTTCTTCTCATCACCATGCTCTGAGCTCCACAGATCTATGGACTGAGCTCTGAAATCTCACTAAACAAAACTTTGAGTAAACAAATCTTCCTTCCTCCAAGTTGCGTGGCCAGCTATTTCTGTATTGCAGCCACAAGAATCAGTAACTGCAGGAGGTTTCCAGAACGGTGGGGCGTGGGGAAAATGAGAAATTCTTCTTGTCCTATTTAGAGATCCAAATGTCTTGGGAGTGCAAGACCGCGTGAACCCTGGCATCACTGCGTACCCATCAGCTGACCTTGTCCGGTCCTCGGTTTTTCCGTCTGTGAAGTTGTGATAATGATGCTCTTCTTTTCTCCCTGCCTTGCTGTGTGTAGACGATGCCTGCAATGTGGTTGCCCGTTGCCCGCTTGGAAAGTGCTCACTTCATGTTGACGATGGTCACTGAATTTGAGGTTGGCATGTGCTATGTATTAGAAGGCACTGTGCAGACTGATCCTCTCCTAGAACGCGTGGACCAACGTCATGTGACAGTGACAAGGCGTGAAGGCCCATACGTGGCTCTCTGTCCACCACCCACAAGTATTCATTTGAATTTGACATGTGCATATAGCCATGCAATGGCATGTTTAGCCCTCCAAGAACGGAAGAATATAATAAAGGAGCAAGACCTTGCTCTGGAGGATTCCATAAGCAAGATTCCATAATCTAGCTTCAATTTTTCTGCCAGGTATAGTAAGGATGCTAACGATGCTTATATGACAAGGTAAATGCAAGGATTAAATTAAGGATCTGCACACGAAGTACTTAAAAATGCTTGGTGCAGAGTACTCAATAAAATATTAGCTATGAGAATGATTTGACTAAGGTATCTGAGATAGTTTTCAGCATAAAAGTCTATGATTCAGGGTCTACTTACCTTAAGAAAAATAGTGATCGTCAACTTCTAACACCTCCAAGGAACTCTAGGATGCAACTAATACTGAAATGTTTGGTTTGGATTTTGAAGCCTCTGTGTATATGGAGGAGTTTGGAAATATAGCCAGAGCCCCTCCCCCACTGCCACCTCAAGCCCTCAGGACCTATTTTGGAACTGAGGGAGAGAAGGATTTCCTCAGACACAATGGCTGATTCCTCGGCAACATGATACAATTTGTATGTTAGCACACTTCTCTACCGTGGATAATCATTCTAATATTTATTGCGTGCCAAGCGTTATTAAGTACTTTACGCGCATGTCTTATTTAATCTTCACACTTACCTTGTGGTCTCAGCATCGTTAGAATCCTTGCTTTACCTGGGAGAAAAATGGAAGCTAGGTAGGACAAAATAAAGAAAAGCACTGGTAACTCCTCCGAGATTTCCTATTCTGGTTCACTTGGTACCATGTATACTGCTTGGTCTTAGCCCTCCCTGGTACCAGCATAGTGGCTTAGGCTGTTTTTCTTTTCTTTCTTTTTTTTTTTTTTTCCCTGGGTCTTGTTCTAATCATCTTCATCTGCAAGTTGAGGGTGCTCGGTTAGTCCTCTAATCTTCTAGTTATAACATTTTATGGCTTAGATGTGTTAAATGCTTTATATTAAATAAAATATTGGCAGAATCCACAAGCATGTAGTTTTTCTCTCTAATGCCTTCTTTTCTCCTTTGATTTTCTCTGAAATTACTTGAGTATGAATTATAGAATAGTATATACATGCATTTTATTTTCTCCCTTTCAAAAAAAAATTAAATTGACCTAAATAGATCACCTGCACATGTTGGATATTGTTGATTTCTGTTTGCCTCTAGCCCCCAGGGTTACCTATCCTTAATTAGAGTGATTTCTTTTTTTTTTTGCAGTACTGGGGATTGAACTCAGGGACATTCTACCTCCGAGCTATATCCCCAGCCCTATTTTTTATTCTTTGTTTTGAAACCGAGTCTCACTAAGTTGCGGAGTGCCTCACTAGGTAGCTGAGGCTGGCCAAGAACCCGGATCCTCTGGTCTCAGCCTCCCAAATGCTCGGATGACAAGCGTGCGCCACCACGCCCGGCTTAAAGTGATTTCTGAGAGCAGCTCTCTCTGGGCATTTTTAACAAGTCATGGCTGGAACAAGGTGATAGTCATGTTGAGTATAATGTTTTCAGCGAAGTTAGTGCCTCAGCTTGAAGAAAACAGGTAATGGTTGGCCCTCCAGCAAACAAAGCATCTGGGAATTTGTGAGTTCTTGGGAGTGCATGGTAATAAATGTACGGTGTGCTTTTAATCAAGTTTAGCCTCTTGTTCTTTCATGGGAGATTGTTAATGAGGAGGCTGTGGGTATTGGAGAGTGATAAAGCATGTCGTGATCTCTGACAAATGATGTGTAAAATCAAATGAAGTGTAAAGACACAACAAAGAAAAGAGGAAGGTGAACTACAAAACTTCAAGTCCAGTCCATGGAAATGTTTAGTGTAAACCTTTTTTTTAACTTTTCAGAGATTTTATGCTGATCCTTAAAACACATAATCTTACTCTGTGGCTATGAGGTTTATAACTCATACAGCATTACAGAGAGATTTTTGATGGTAACTTAAAAATTAATGGGGAAAAATGGAATATAAGCCAGGCATGGTGGCACATGCTTGTAATCCCAGTACAGGAGGATCACAGGTTCAAGGCCAGCCTCAGGAACCTAGGGAGGTCTTCTACAACTTAGTGAGATCCTGTTTCAAAATAAAATAAAATAGGGCTGGGGGCAGGGGTGTAGCTCAGAGGTAGAATGCCCCTGGCTTCAATATCAAATATCGTACATACCCAGAAAAAGAATGAAATACAACAAAATAATCTTTTGTCCATATACTTAGTTTTCTTTTTAATGATTTTACAAAAGTATATGAAACTCAGTTCCCCTGTTCTATTACTACCTAGCGAGCTTCTACCTTTCAGCTTAAATGTTACTAGCTGGGTCCTTCTACCTCCAAACCGTACTGGTGCTCCTGACATGTGATTTCAAAATTACCCTTGAACTTCTCTCAAAATAGCATTTCACATGTTCTGTTGTAATTGCATATTTCTCAGAGAGCGATTGGCATTTTTCTAGGTATAATTCTTCTTCACTGTGTTCAATTCTCCGCATATGTTGCTCATTGATGCTGATGGATCAGATTGTCCAAGCCATGTGATAACTAAAGATATCGCCATACACGTTCCAACGTCCTGAATGGTTTTCTTAGATGAGTACCAGTAGACACCTAGGTTGCCTCCAGAATTTGGCTGTTGTGAACTGTGCTGCTATGAACATGGATATGCATGTATCACTATAATATTCTGATTTCAGTCTCTTTGGAAAGATACCCAGGAGTGGTATAGCTGGATCACATGGCGGATCTATTTCCAGTTTGCTGAGGAATCTCCACACTGATCTCCACAGTGGCTGCACTAATTTGCAATCCCAACAGTGTAGAAGAGTTCCTATTTCTCCACATCTTCACCAGCATTTGTTGTTGTTTAACTTTTTGATGATTGCCATTCTGATTGGGGTTAGATGCGATCCCAGTGTAGTTTTGGTTTTCATCTCCCTGACTGCTAGTGATGTTGAACATGAAAACATGTTAAACATATAAAAGATGAGTATCACTGGAAGAATATGAACTCTGGGAAGGCAGGCAATCACACAGGTCTTGCTCACTACCGTATTCCTTGTACCTAACGTGCCACCTGGAATACAAACAATGCTCAGTAAAGGAGCAATTTATTGAGTGAGTGTGGGTAGCAGCCTCTTGGTTGTGGAGAGAGGAGACGAGAGCAAAGACAGAGCACTGATAAGGTGTGAAGGACAAAGAACGCTGCATGTCACCTTCCCCCAAGCAGTTGCTGCTCATTTTGTTCCTCTACATATTATTTATTTATTTATTTATTTATTTATTTATTTATTTTTGCGGTACTGGGGATTGAACACAGGAGCAGTCTACCTCCGAGCTACACCCCCAGCCCTATTTTTTTTATTCTTTATTTTGAAACAGGGTCTCACTAAGTTGCGGAATGCCTCCCTAGGTAGCTGAGGCTGACCTCGAACCCGGGTCCTCCGATCTCAGCTTCCCAAATGCTGGGATCACAAGCGTGCGCCACCAGGCCCGGCTCTACATATTTTTTCATATAATAAAATGGTAGATTAGGGAGATGGATGGAGAATAATAAAGTGAGTGCTCTCTACCTAATTAGGATAGTATGGGGCCTTTTGGGTGTATATTTTATTACTCCACCAATTTAATTCCATCTACCTTTTGTGAATTTGGAGGTAAAATTTATAGAGAAGCATAAGACATTTTTAGGCATTATACTAAAATTTTACTATAGACAGATATTTGTCCCACTTAGGAGAGAATAATCTCTTTGCCGCAGAGATATTTGGAGAGCAGACCACAGGCCTGAGGTTTCTCCACTCATCCATCTGGGCCCGGGGACATGATTGTTCATAAAGGATTGTGTTTGAACTTTGGACATCTGTGTGGTGCTTTTATTTCCTTTGCCTGGTTTTGAAATAAATTAGAAATGGCCAAAGCCCAAAGACTTTAGCCACCATGAAAACATCTAAGAACAGAGATTTTTAGATATTTTCTTTAAGCTAGATATCTTGGTGTCTTGGCCATTCGGGCTCTCCAAGGACTGAGAAACCAGTTTCAGGAACTTTCTGGTATTAGAAATAAGCATGTATGGAGGCTGAGACCGGAGGATCCGGGTTCGCGGCCAGCCTCAGCTACCTAGTGAGGCGCTCTGCAACTTAGTGAGACTCGGTTTCAAAATAAAGAATAAAAAAAAAAAAAAAATAGGGCTGGGTGTGTAGCTCGGAGGTAGAATGCCCCTGAGTTCAATCCCCAGTACTGCAAAAAAAAAAAAAAAGAAAGAAAGAAAAAAGAAGAAATAAGCATGTACACACAATGAAGTTAATATATATAAAAGCCAGGGCCAGCTGGGCATGGTGATGCACACTTGTAATCTCAGTACTTGGGAGGCTGAGACAGGAGGATCGCAGGTTCACGGCCAGCCTCAGCTACTTAGTGAGGCCCTTCACAACTTAGTGAGACCCTATTTCAAAATGAAGAATAAAAAAATAAGGCTGGGGCCGGGCGTGGTGGTGCACGCTTGTAATCCCAGCATTCAGGAGGCTGGGACCGGAGGATCCGGGTTCGAGGCCAGCCTCAGCTACCTAGTGAGGCCCTCCGCAACTTAGTAAGACTCGGTTTCAAAAATAAAGAATAAAAAAATAGGGCTGGGGGAGTAGCTCGGAGGTAGAATGCCCCTGAGTTCAATCCCCAGTACGGTAAAAAAAAAAAAAAAAAAAAGGCTGGGGGTGTAGCTCAAAGGTAGAATGGCCCGTGTGCCACATAAAAAAAAAAAAGACAACAACAACAAAAACAACAGCCTGGGACCAATAGATGGAAGAAGCAACAACAATCTAGCCATTGGAGTTAATATAGCTACTAAGCATAAGAGTTGGCTAAGAGCTTCCTGGATTCCAGGACAAAGTGGAAACACTAAAAACTATAAAACTGTGTTTACTAACCAATTTTCTTCTGGTAGCAAGAAAAGTGTATTTTTATTTTTACTTCAGGTGGTAGAGATTTTGCTGTTAGAATATTCTAGAAGTTAAGGGGCCAGTAGAAACCTCTCTCAGTAACTGTACAACCGTGCTTAATTCAGAGCTCAAATGTTTGCAATGGGTTTTGTGATCCAAGAACAAGTCTTGAAGTCAGCTGTTTTTTATGGTTCAGATTTGCTTCTTTCCCCATTTATGTCTTTTTTTTTTTTTACTTAGTTGATTGCCAATTCTCTATGTATATCTTGCATTCCTATTCCTCCAAAAAGGAGAATTGATTGGCGAGTGGGTCACTACTCAATATTAATTACTTCTGCTGCACATAGTTCGTTCTCAAGACCAAGTCAGCCTAGAGGCCATTTCTAGGATTCAGGATTCTAGTTCAACTACTTGTGGCTAATTTGACCTCAACAAAGGGGGAAAAATGTCAACCTCTGGATGAGAGTCTTCCTGTATTAGTTTTCTCAAAAGAGAGCAGTGTAATTGGCAGGAACCTTGAGGTTGTAGGCCATTTGATACATCCTCCTAGTTGGAAAGGAAGAAGTCTAATCGTACTCTTCTTCCCCACCTAAGAGCAGACATATCATTAAGTGTAGGGCATGCAATTACTTTGTGTTACCCATGGGGCATCAGATGAGTGTTCACTCTAGGAATGAGTTACTGGGATTTTCTTTCAAGTAGCAGTAGAACAGGGTGATAGAATCCAAATAAGCAATTGCATTTTTTTTTCCTACAGTGACTTGACTAGCATAAGTGAGACAAACACTGAATCTATAGCATCTAGGAATCTGCTTAATGGTATAATCTCAAGTTAGCTTTTTTGTGTTTAACCAAATTCTTCTCCATCCTGATTTTCTTTTAATATCCCCAAATCTTCCTTAGATATTTCTCAGGCTGGGGATACTTGATCACTTGTGGCTCTACTTACATTACCTGCTTGCTTCCTCTGTGTGTGGACTTTCTCATTTTAATACCAAGACAAGGAGGCATAAGATATCCCAAGTAAAGCATTTAGCAAAGACCACACTGGTTCAGCTCCATACTCCGTTCTTGTTTCCTCCTTACACTTTTTTTTGTGTGTGTGTGGGTATTGGGAAATATTTATGGGACAGATACCTTATGGTGGACCACAAGAAATGTGGCTTTTGACAGATAGACAAAGGATAAGATGTACAATCAAACACAGTTTGAAGGAGTGTGAAGAGGGACCATCACATTGACAGACAAATTGATAATGTCTATCAAATTTAAAATCCAGAAGGAATTGCAAACTATGCCAAAGTTACTTTGATTTTCCCCACTGTATCATTTTCTTCTTCGCCATGTTTTTTGACCTGAATTTATCAAACTACATTTACTTACTTTTTCTTTACCAACCTTAATCCATTTCCCTCCCTATATAGAATTAATTCTTCTTTCATTTATAACATTACCTATTCAGTATGCAACACTTTTGCAAAAATAACAAAGCTTTTCCTGGAATCAGCTTCAAAATTAAGATTTTAATATAAGCTCTTATGTGGAGTTGTAGTACAATTGAATGATTAATGGTGAGTTGTAGATTAAAAAATAGCATAATTTGGCTTTTGTAGTACTCAGTATTTTTAGTCAAGGAGTTGAGAAGTTATGTATTAGATTCTCATGATTGACAGTGCAAGAATTCTACTTTTTACTCTGCTTTTCTTTGTCTTGCATCTCCTGCCTATGACAGACTTGTCCCAATATTTGTCCTTTTCTTCTTGTTGGGAGCTGTTTCTCTTGATGGGGACAAACAGTGGGACAGGACTTGCTGAATGACCAAGTCAACTTTTGACCAACAGTGACATTGTCAACCGTGGCTGCTGAATTAATGAGGGAAATTAAGACTCATTCTTTAGAGGTCAAGAGCGGCTTACTTTTGTGAGTTGATGTCAGGTGACTCGGGGACCCTTCCTTTATCCTCCATTTTATCATCTCTGATATTGAAAATCACTTGCAACAGAATGTCATGTGAGATCAATGACCAGTGTCAGAAAGACAGAGACACTGTTCAGATTAAAGAGGTAGTATCTGAGCCAGCCATGGCAGTACACACTTGGAATATCAGTACTTGGGAGGCTGAGACAGAAGGATCGCAGATTGGAGGCTAGCCTCGGCAACTTAGACTCTCAGAAACCTAGCAAGACCCTGTTTCAAAACAAAAGTAAATAAATTTAAAAAAGTACTATCTAAGGAGAAACTGGGTGTCACATGGTCTTAATTTGAATTCTTGCTGTGTTATCTTGTTCCTATCACTGAACTTCTTACAGCCTTCCTTGTTCTGTTCTGGTTTTGTTTTGTTTTAAAACCTATGAAAGGCAATAATCTTGCTTTATCTCAATGATCAAGTAATATGATAAACATGAAAGTTTGCAATCTATAAAGCACATTGCAAGTCTGTTTTATATGACAACTAAAATTTTTTCTTCTGCCTAAAATTGGCTCAAAGAAAACATTATTCTTGATCAAAGGTTCTTTAAAAAACCAGTCAGTGCTATATTGGATTTGCCTTTGGCAGTGCTGTTAAGGAATATTCCATAGGAGATATGAAACTTCCAAACAAAAGATAAGAAAACTTTCCTCTGAACAAAAAGATACATTATCTAGATGCAGAAAGATTGACCAGAACTCTGAATAGATATACATCTACTTAAATAGTAGGACTGTATTAGTTATCTCTTGCTGGGTAACAAATTGTCCCTGATTAGAAGCTTTAAAAAATGACTCTTTAATGTGTCATAGTTTCTCTGGGGCAGGAATTCTGCTTAGCTGGTTTGGGCTCAGGATCTCTTACGAGTGTGCAGTTAGTGTATCAACTTGGGTTATAATCATGTAAAGACTTGGGCGTGGCTGTTGGTAGAAGAATTCCGTTCCTTTCTGGCTACTTTCTGGAGAACTCCATTTTTCCACAATACACCCCTCTTTACCTCTTCATACAATTGCTTGAATGCCTACAAAATGGAAGCTGGCTTCCCCCAGAATGAATATACTGAGAGAGAGGAAGGAGAAGATGCAGCACATTTTACAACCTCGTCGCTGAAATCACACGCTGCTTCTTTCAGTAGGGTTACCAGATACAATTTAAAATACCTGGCTGACTTTGAATTTCAGATGAACAACAAACATTTTTTTTTCCAGCATAGGTATGTCCCGCACAATACTTGAATATAAATATGCTTTGCTAATCTGCGATTCAAATTTAACTAGTTGTCCTTTATTTTGATTTGCTGAGCCTGGTATCCCCATGTTCTCTTTCCTCTCTTTGTTAGAAACTAGTCACTGAATCCAGCTTATACTCAAGAGGAAGGGAATTACGTTCCGCCCATTGGGCCAGGAACTATCACCTAATTGTGAACATATTTTAAATGCCACCACAGTGGCACAAGGAGGAGAATGTGGACTTCCAAGTCTGACATTCATTGGGTTTAATTCAAACCTTGAAAGCCAGAGTGGTGGCACATGCTTCCAATCCCAGTACTTGGGAGGCTGAGACAGGAGGATCGCAAGTTTGAGGCTAGCCTCAGCAACTTGGGAGGCCCTTAATAACTTAGTGAGACCCTGTTTCAAAGTAAAAAATGTAAAAAGGGCTGGGAGTGTAGCTCAGAAGAAGAGCACCTCTGAGTTCAACCCCCAACACAAAAATCAATCAATCAGTCAATCCTCTTTCTCCCATTAGCTGTGTCACTTAGGCTGGTCACTTTTCCTCTTAGAAGCTCTTGTTTCTGTATATGTAAATCGGGACAAGCAATACCTACTCACTGAAGGATTACACAAAAGCTGTTCCCAAGTGGCTCCTTCTTTGGAAAATGCAACTGCAGTGGCTAAACTTTTTTTTTTTTTTTTTTTGTGGTACTGGGGATTGAACTCAGGGGCATTCTACCTCCAAGCTATACCCCCAGCCCTATTTTTTTTTTATTCTTTATTTTGAAACCGAGTCTCACTAAGTTGCGGAGGGCCTCACTAGGTAGCTGAGGTTGGCCGCGAACCCGGATCCTCCGGTCTCAGCCTCCCGAATGCTGGGATTACAAGCGTGCGCCACCACGCCCGGCTTGGCTAAACATTTTAATATTCATTCTCATCTCATTTGTTGCTGGGCATGACCACGTGCCCTAGTTCTGGTCCAGGGAAGAGAAGTGTACTGAGGTGGAGGCTTCTGGAGGAAAGCTTTTATCCCCCTTATAAAAAGGGACAGGCACAGCCAGCACTAGCGTCTAAGTCACATCCCGAGGTCCCAGCAGGAAGGCAAGTTAAGCAGAAGATGAGCTAGCATTTTCAGCTCCCAATAGGTGAGGCAATTCTTTAACTTCTAGCACACATTCTCTGCTAACAAATGGTAGCTAGCTCTACGGGGTGGATATAAAGATTTTAGAGCAGTTGGTGTTAACTTTTATATAAGAGAGAAGAATAAAGAGCATTCCCTCCACAAATCAAGGTACTTTAAAATATTGTTGACTCCCAGATCTACGCCACAAGAACGCTTACACAAATGTAGTTGACATTTTCCAAATGACCGCAATTCTTGAAGATTAGTGCGATTATCAGATACTCTGTGCTGACCCTCGTATTCTATTATTCTATTTATAACATAGCTGCTTCTCATCTGGGAAAAATAAGGGACTCTGTAAGTCTGGAAGCACAGACAAAGACATAATGTGTTAAGGACCGTTTTGTGTGTGTGTGTGTGTGTGTGTAAAATTATGTATCTGTGTTTTCAGTTTTTATAGACATCCTGTAGATAAATATTAGTCCAAGCCAGGCATGATGGTGCATGCCTGTAATCTCAATACTTGAGAGGCTGAGACAGGAGGATCACAGGTTCGAGAAAAGCCTCAGCAAGTAATGAGACTCTCTTCAGCTTAGTGAGACCTTGTTTCAAAATAAAATGAAAAATAGGGCTGGGAGTATAGCTTGGAGGTAGAATGCCCCAGGGCTCAATCCCCAGTAGCACAAAAAAGTTTAAAAAATTAAAAATAAATAAAAAATAAAACTAAAATAGGGCTGGGGATGTAACTCAGAGGTAGAACACTTCTAGATTCAATCTCCAGTACCACACACACGCGCGCGCACACACACACACACACACACGAAGGAGGAAGCAGAGCACGTGTTTAATTTCAGGCACCACAAGAAAACAAAAACTATCTATCCACAAATAAAGAAATGTGTTTTGAAAAAAAAAAGATCAATGCAAAGAGAGAGTAACCACACTTCCATATTAGTATAGCACGATTTACAACAGCCAAAATTTGGAATCAACCTAAATATCCAACAACAGATGAATGAATACAGAAAATACATATATGTACCATATACCTATCCATACACACACACACACAGTGGAATACTATTCACGCATTGAAAAGGGTGAAATCCTATCCTTTTGACAACATGGATAGACCTGGAGGACATTGTTGAGTGGAATAAGCCAGATACAGAAAGACAAATACTATATGGTCTTACTCATATGCAGAATCTACAAAAATTGACCACAGAGAACAGAGTAGTAGTTACCAGAGTGGGGGAGTCCAGGAGAGGAGACAGAGGAATAAGTGCTGGTGTTCTTTTGCACAGTCCAGTGGCTACAATTAACAAGACTGCATTGTGTATCACCAAGTAGCTAGAAGAGAGGTGTTTTTACTCTCACCACAAAGCAATAATAAACGTACGGGATGACAGATACCTTGATTGTCGTAATTTATTCATTACATATTGTATACATGCGTCAAATCACCCCATTGAATCCCATGAATATATACAATTATTATGCATCAATTAAAAAAGAAAAAAAAGAACAGCCAAAATGTGGAGATAATTAATGCCTGAAGAAAAACAAAACAATTCCCTTTGAATAGCATATGGGAGTCATGTATGTTTCTGGCAGCTTAGCGAGTAGGAATAGTTCGTGTAGATCACACAAATGGAGTTGGGGCAAAGGCAGGAGAGCTTAGCGATTAAGAGGGCAGTGCAGCCTCCTCTGTTGTTCCATTTTGTATATCTGGCTTTGGACAAGTTACTGATTTCATAAGGCTTTGATTTCCTTTTCTATAAAATGGTATTAATGATAGTACCTATCTCAAGTGATTTTCTTTTCTTAAGATCAAAGAAACTTTATATATAGTGAGAGCTCACAAACTGTTGGCTATAATTGTTCAGGAGTGATTGAAATACAGAGAAATGGGTATGAAGAGCCAGGCATGGTGGTGCACGCTTGTAATCCCAGGACTTGGGAAGCTGAGACAGGATGATCGCAGGTTCTTATGCATCATCGTACCTCATTGCCTTTATATAATAAGCCATTGGTAGTCTAGTAATAAAGTGAACATTAGAAAATCCGCATTTGAGTCTGTCTCAGTCAGCTGGTGCCAGAAGAATGCTGCATGACAAACATCCCCACATCAGTGGCTCATAATCATAGCATTTACTTTTTATACTTTTATTGGTGCGTCATAGTCTCACATCATAATGTAGTTCGTATTGGTAGTGACATGCATACACACAGGGCTTGGTGAGCTTCCCTCACCTCCCTCCTCGCTCCACAAACACTTATTTATGACTCATACCTGTTTGGGTTAGCTGGGTTTGGCTGGGTTCCAGTGTGTGCTGTGAGTTTCTGATTATGTATATATTGCATATATATAATGAACATACATATAGTTATATGTAATAAAGCATAAGTAATAAAGATATATTTTATTAAAAACACATAACTTTTGTATAATAATAAAAATGCATTTTTGGTGCATTGTAATTAAACATCCTACCGAGGTCCAGAGCAATAGAAACATATATGCATACAATTCTTGGAGCGCCTCCAGGTCCCACGCCGCTCCTTAGATCAGCTACTAGTTTCCCAAAGCATGTCAAAAGTCAGGAGCCCAAGAGGGTGAACCGTGCAGGCAGATTTCCAGTCATTATTCTTGCCATGTCTGCTGACATCCTATTGGCCAGAACAAGTCACATGGTCATGTCTGAAGTCAAAGGGCAGGGGCGGGCATTCCACCCCTGTGGGGCCTTGGCAAGGGTGTGGGTGCACTGTACAACTGCAGAGAAATGGAGATTTGAAATCAAAGCCTGAATCCACCCTGAAGGTGTGACTCTGCTGGAGGCTTTGGCTGTGTATCCTGGGGCAGAGGTACTGTGAGTCATAGTACCTCTAAATACCTTAGTTGTTTTGCTCATGAAACGAGGAGTTTGAATGAGATTAGAGGTTCTCAGCCTTGGATGATAATCAGAATCACTTAAGTGAAACATTTTTTCAAGGGTACTAAAGTCAGAATCCCTGGGGATAAGGCTAACATGTTGGTATGTTTACACAGCCTTCTAGATGGTCCTCAGGTCCAGGCAGGATTGGGAACCATGGTGTCTGACGGTTTCCCAGGTTTCTGAGAGTCTACAGGTAGCGGGAGCTCTACTGGGGATGCTTGGTTGGTCACCATGCCTTTGCTGAATTGGACATGGTGACTGAGACAGTAAAAGAACTTGTCTTTCAGTCACTGAGTTTCCCCCCAGAGAGCAACAACTGTATTATTCTTTCTTGATTTCTTTGCACCAAGATACCCCTGCTTTCTCCCACATTTTTCGGTTTCTTTTTTGTCCTACTTATAGAGTTTTCTTTTTTACTTTTATAAAGTTATTTTATTAAGGTGTTTTTTTTTTTTTTTTTGCGGTACTGGGGATTGAACTCAGGGGCATTCTACCTCCGAGCTACACCCCCAGCCCTATTTTTTATTCTTTATTTTTAACAGGGTCTCACTAAGTTGCAGAGGGCCTCACTAGGTAGCTGAGGCTGGCCTCGAACCCGGATCCTCCGGTCCACCACACCCGGCTATTGTATTAAGTATTGACTGGTTATTGCCAGTTATCTTTCCATTACTATAACAAATACCTGAGATAACCAACTAATAAAACAGGTGAGAGCTCTTCCTCTCTTCTGGGTCATTTCTTCCTCAGATCTCGTCTCAACTGGACTGCCCTTTGCGACTTAGAGTCAGCGCCGCCCAGTTCCCTGTGGGGGCTGGTCGTCATGATGATTGCACCCCAACCTCTGCATGGCCAGGAGAAAGGGGACCTTGGTTCCCACAAGAGTAACGCTGACACCCCTCCAAAAGGGCCCCACAATGGTGCACAGCTGAGTATTATCTATTTCAGAGGTGGTGTAGAAGAGACACTTGCTTTGGGTGGGGGAGGGGACTCATGGCTGCTACCCGCTCCCCAAGGACTCTGTACAGACTACAGAAGGTTTATCAGGAGTCACCAGAATCTTGTGATTCCGGATTGGCTCCCTGGACAATTTCCTTAACCTGTTTTGTTCCCTCGTCCCAGATACATTTGCCCGGGTCCTATTTATAGGATGGCATACGTATGTAAGCCATTTTAGGTTGGCCCATTGTCCTATTTGTTTTACAATTTGTTATAATTGTCCTAATAGAATGAATATAAGGAAAATAATGGATATATTTTATATATCTAGATTATGGTTTCCAACCTATTTTAATGTACCTGTGTCGATTTCTTGTGTATATATGTGTGTGGTGCTGGAGATTGAACCCAGGGGTATTCTACTTGCAAGCCACACCCACCCCCCAGCCCTATTTTACTTTTATTTTGAAACAGGATCTTGTTGGGTTGACGAGAGTCTCACTACTTGCTGAGGCTGTCCTCGAACCTGCGATCCTCCGATCTCAGCCTCCAAAGTACTGGGATTACAAGCGTGTGCCGCCACTCCCGGCTGTCTTGTGTCAACTTTGTCAAAATACTTTCAGAATTGAAAACTTGGGACTTACTGGGTTTTAATGTTTCTTTCTCACTAACAAGATTTACAATTTTGGGAATGAGTGAGCGAAAGAAAAATTTACAGATAGTTCTGAGGCCACTGCGAAATTAGTTTGATACGAATTTTCTCCTTTTCCTCCTCAGTCCCCACTTATCTTTTACTATTATACCGTGTATTTAAAACTATTTTATGACATTGATTCTAAGTCACATTTTCTTTCTCCAGAATTTTACCTCTCTGCAGTAGGAATGTGTTTCATGGTTGATGGTATCTTACAATTAATTGACAGGATTTTTTTCTTTCTTAGAAGCATACTAGGGTTTTTTTGTGTGTGTGTCATACTCGGGATTAAACCCAAGAGCATTCTACCTTGCGAACTACACCCCCAGCCCTATTTTATGTTTTATTATGAAACAGGGTCTTGCTAGCTTGTTGAGAGTCTCACTAAGTCTCTGAGGCTGGCCTCCAACCTGCGATGATCCTCCTGTCTCAGCCTCCCAAGTACTAGGATTACAGGCATGTGCCACCACGCCCAGTTCATTATCTAGGTTTTGTGTTCTGTTTTTTGCAAACATTTTCTCCTTTAATCTTTACGATAATCCATTATTCTCAACAAATATCTACTGAGATAATATAACTAATAATACTATTTAACATGGGTTGAGCACACGCTGTAGAAGTCCTTTACAAATAAATACTTTCTCTGGTTAGCATTTAGGATGACCCTGGGAAGTAGATATTGATATTATTTGTGTTTTATAGGGCAGCAAAGGAGGCACCCAGGGACTGAGAAACTTGTCACATTATAGAGTTGCTAAGAGGTGAGGCAGGATGCTGGGCCCCCAAAACCCTTGCTTTAAACCACCACTCCACATGACTTTTTTTTTTTTTTTTTTGCAGTACTAGGGATTGAACTCAGGGGCATCCTACCTCGGAGCTACACTCCAGCCCTATTTTTTATTCTTTATTTTGAAACCAGGTCTCACTAAGTTGCGGAGTGCCTCTCTAGGTAGCTGAGGCTGGCCGCGAACCCGGATCCTCCAATCTCAGCCTCCCAAATGCTGGGATTATAAGTGTGCGCCACCATGCCCGGCTTTCCACATGGCTTTTAATGTTTATTATGATTATAATTAACACTGGGAAGCCCTTGGCCATTCACAATAGGCTTTCACAAGCATTTAGTTCAATCCTAGCCTAATGACCTGGCCATGCAATTTCTTTTCTATATTTTGTGTTTAAGGTTAGAAAACACTGTTAAAATCCATTTTTAAAAGCCTGCTTAAAAAGGTATTAGCAAAGATGCACCAAAGAAAACTTAATCGCTGGAACTATTTTACTTCATTAGGATCAAGTAAAGAAAAACTGTACCAGAGTTCATGCCAATTAATGTCCAAAGACAACTGTCCACTTGATTTTTGGAAGGCAAGCTATTGCACCCGATGAGTCTCTGCTTTGCGATCTTACCGCATTTCCAACTAATTAAAGAGAATGCCATCCACGCCAACTAGGTTTTTAAAACAGTGGATAAAAATAGTGTGTAAAATGGATCACGGGGTTTGGTAAATATGATAAATGAACTCAAGCCACTGATTTCCATCATATACCTTCAACTTTACAGAGAATGAGCTGAAAATTTCAGGACTTGAATATATCTGGGTCATGTCTATTGTCCTGTTATTCTAGAGATTTATAGCCAACAATCACATGGAAAAAAAAAAAAACAAAAACAGCAAAGAGGCCTGCATCTGAACTAACAGAGGATTTATAGTTATATTGGCATTGTTCCCAAAGGATTCCATCCTTTTCATCTAATAAATAATATATCATAAAGCCACAGAAGAATCATAGGATTCTAGAGCCAGAAGGACCCCCAAAAGGTTAAGGTTTCCTGCGTGCATAGGAAGGGCTAGAAGCCTGATCTTTCTTAGATAACAGTCACCATTTCACTATATTTCTTCCTGGATGATTGCCTTCTTTATTTTTTAAATTAATTAATTTTTAAAATTGGTGCATTGTAATCATACAAGGTACAAGCTGGTAACGGCATACATGCACACATCTCTCATTTAACCTTTCCGCAATTCCTGCCCCACTCCCTCGCCCTCCCTCCTTCTCAGGTTCAGTTTAGTGATTGACTTTGATATGATTGTGAAAGTACGTCATGTGCATTAGGGTGCCCCCCCCATCACCTTCAGTTAAGTCAGCTTCTTTGCTTGTCTAGGGTTTCTCCTTCTTCATCTGGAGCCTTCTTTAATATCAACTTGTTCTTCTTTTGCAAGTATTCATAGCACCTAACTTGGGATTGCTTGCTTTGGAAACTCCTGTTTTCTAGGACCATTCCATTCTAGTGCCCTCTGACCACTGTGGGGAAAATGTGATGTTCAGTTCTGAGAAAAAGCTAGAAACCTGACCCTTTTACAAACTGGGCATCCTAGCCGAGCACACCTGCCATCCCAGTACTTGGGGGGCTAAGACAGGAGAATGGCAGGTTTGAGGACAGCCTCAGTAACTTAGTGAGACTCTCAGCAATCTAATCAGACACTGTTTCCAAATTAAAAAAAAAAAAAAGAAATAGAATCGGGCTGAGGGTGTAGCTTGGAGGCAGAATACCCCTGGGTTCAATCTCCAGTACCACAGAAACAAAAACTGGGCATGCTCTCCAAGTCCTTCATGTTTTATGTAAGAGAAAGATTCTGTTTAGGCCTGAGTAATTGCCTTTTACTCAATGATTTTCAGGAAGAATGAAGCACCCACCAACTAATTAAAGGTTCAGTAACCAAGGTGAGTTAAATCAATCCTGCTTTGACCCAACCCCCACTCCTCCTCCTCCTTGTCCTCACTATCTATGGGACAAAAGCATATCCTTATCAAAGGGCTTCCTGGCCAAGAGATAGGCAATGATTCCTTATCTCGACAGTTCCTTAGAGTCCCTTGTAAGATATTTGTCTTTTTGAAAGTAACCAGGACATATTTACCATGGAATTATAATAGTCTCACGATCGGGATGCACCCCACAGACTATCCATTATAGTTCCCTTGTCTTGCAAATGAGGGATTTTGTGACTAAAGTGATTAAATCCTTTACCCCAGAGCATAGAACCTAGTACTGGTGCATGTAAGACTGCAACTCTGGCCCCTTAGTCTGTATATGCTCCTATGTAAGAATACTGGATAATTTGTAGGGAATAGAAAGTTGTATTTCACCATTCCAGAGGGTGGGAAGTCCAAGCCAAGCTATTTACATCTGCTGGGGGCTGTTCTTCTTAGGAAATACAGCCATGGATACCGTGTCCCCTGGAGGGACAGACACTGGGTCCTCACCTGGCCAAAGGCAGAGGGACAAAAAGGGACCAAATTCCCTTTATAGAACCCTTTCATAATGGCATTAATCTGTCCACAAAGGCGAGACTCTCATGACCTAGAAGGACATCTTCCAAAAAGTCCTACTTCTCAACACTGCTTCTTTAGGGATTATGTTTTTGTCCATCACATGAATTTGGCGGGGGGCACATTCAGATCACAGCACCTGCTCTCCAGACTCTTCACTTATGTTTGCCCTCAAAAAAATATTCCAATTAATATTATAAACTTCTCGCACGTGAGAATGGTTTCCATGAAACTCTTTTCACGAGAAAGACTAGCAAAAGATCCTAAGGTGCAAAAGAGATTTCTCTTTAAGACAAGACTTCAAAAATGACCTTTGAGAGAACATTCCTAGTTTTTTGATTAGTGGGTGCAATAACCTTTAGCTGAAGAAAAGGACATCTACAGAGCAGAGCAATAATAGAGGAATTACTTTCGCAATTACTAGTTCAATTACAAGTCCACCTTTGAAATAGAGAATTCAGTGCTGGGAAGAATTAGCATCATGGCATACGAGAATAAGTAAAACGTCAATATCAACCACCTGGGCCATTCCATTGATCCCTCTGAGTAAGCTGTCATTGGAAAATAAAAATAGTGCTTTTGAGCTGGGTGTGGTGGTGCACGCTTGAAGTCCCAGTACCTGAGAGGCTGAGACAGGAGGATCGCAGGTTCAAGACCAGCCTCAGCAACTTAGTGAGGCCTCTCTGCAACTTAGTGAAATGCTGTTCCAAAATTAAAAAAATAAATCAAAATCAGGCTGAGGGTGTAGTTTAGAGGTAGAATGTCCCTGGGTTCACACACACACACACACACACACACACACACACACACACTGCTATAGTGAATCATATTTTCCAGGTAATTAGATGTTATCACACCTGATAAATTACTTGGTATCTCTTCATTAATAGGAGACATAACCTTATCATCTCTTAAATGGAAGGAATACAACCTAACCAGCTTACCTCATCCGATAAACATAAGCTTAACAAACGTTAAGACTGAGAAAACCATTTTGGGTTGGAAGTGAAATGTTTGAGCTTTCTTAGAGCTTCTTCTTAGTGAAAGCTTTCAGGCTTTCAGTTGTTTTTTTTTTTTAAAACAATTTAAGTGTTGATTATTGATTCCTGCCTCCCAGGTCTCTGTAGGATATGGAAGAAGACATTAAGTGTCTTGCTCAAAAGGAGAAAAACTTCAATTCACCTTTATTTAGCCCAAGCTCAGGATAACTGAGTGAGAAAAATTGCCAGATAAACTCAAGGGCACAACACTTCCTCAAACACAGGCCTCCCCATCCTAAACAGAGCTCGTTGGAGCACAGCAGAACACCGCTGGATCCGTTAGACCCTTTAATGGAGCAGGTGAAATTTGTTTCAGCTTCATAAGAATGTAATGAGGAAAGAAATACTTTTCCTCTGACATTTGCTTTTCTAGATTCCCAAGTCCCTTTTTTTCTATTTTTTTCCACCATTAAAAATTTTGGTGCCAGGCGTGGTGGCGCACGCTTGTAATCCCAGCATTCGGGAGACTGAGACCGGAGGATCTGGGTTCGCCAGCCTCAGCTACCTAGTGAGGCCCTCTGCAACTTAGTGAGACTCGGTTTCAAAATAAAGAATAAAAATAGGGCTGAGGGTGTAGCTCGAAGGAAGAATGCCCCTGGGTTCAATCCCCAGTACCGAAAAAAAAAAAAAATTGGTTTAGCCAAGATGTCCATCGACAGATGAATGGATTACAAAACTATGGGATATGTACACAATCGAATTTTACTCAGCCATAAAGAAGAACAAAATTATGTCATTTGCAGGGAAATGGATGGAACTGGAAAACATTATGCTAAGTGAGATTAGTCAGTCACAAAAAGTAAAAAATTAGCCGGGCATGGTGGTGCACGCTTGTAATCCCAGCATTTGGGAGGCTGAGACCGGAGGATCTGGGTTCGAGGCCAGCCTCAGCTACCTAGTGAGGCACTCCGCAACTTAGTGAGACCCTGTTTCAAAATAAAGAATAAAAAACAGGGCTGGGGGTGTAGCTCGGCGGTAGAATGCCCCTGAGTTCAATCCCCAATACCGAAAAAAAAAAAAAAAGTAAAAAATCTTATGCTCTCCCTAATATGTGGAAATTAGGGAGAAAGTGGGACATAAGAGGAACTCCGGAGGAAGAAGGAGAAACCATAGATGAGCAAAGAAGGTGACTTAACTGAGAGCGATGGGGGGACACCCTAATACACATGATATACTTTCACAAACATATCAGTCAATCACTAAACTGAACTTGAGAAGGAGGGAAGGCCAGGGAGTGGGGCGGGAATTGGGGAAGGGTTAAAGGAGAGATGTGTGCATGTATGCCTTTACCAGCTTGTACCTAACAAAGATGTATGATTACAATGTACCAATTAAAAAAAAAAAGGTTTGGAGTGATATGGAGTATAAGCAGTAAAAAGACCTTCCTGACTCTCCCCCCGCCAAAAAAATTCACATTGCAGCTTGAGACCGTGAGAAGTTTTTGTTTTGTTTTGTTTTACAGTCTCTTCCCTGCTTCCTCTTTTTCAAGACACTTGAAGCAATGTCTTTTATCGATCTTCCACCCCTTAGGGATATCCTAAGGATAACAGAAGCTACGATCATGGAAATAATCCTCTACACAAAGGTCTCTGAGAACTGAGATAATAGTCAGAATTTCAATACAGAGTCCCAAATCCCTCAGACTCCCCTGCCAGGCGCTCCCGAGACTTCTGAAGATGCAGTAGTGTGACCCAGAGTTCTGTCATCGGTTCCTGGGCCAAGTGAACAGCCTTCCTCTCTCTGAAGTAGACAGAATTATCTTTGACATCTTTTTTTTTTTTTTGCGGTACTGGGGATTGAACTCAGGGGCATTCTATGTCCGAGCTGTACCCCCAGCTCTGTTTTTTATTCTTTATTTTGAAACCGGATCTCACTAAGTTGCGGAGTGCCTCACTAGGTAGCTGAGGCTGGCCTCGAACCTGGATCCTTCGGTCTCAGCCTCCCGAATGCTGGGATTACAAGCGTGCGCCACTACGCCCGGCTTATCTTTGACATCTTAACCAGTGCCTCGCTGGGATTTACACTGAGCTCTACCTGGTTGGATGGCTTAAAAAACATATCAAATAAAAAATATTTACACCTGTGTAACACCCTTTTAGATTGAAAAGCACTTCTCTATTCACTAACAGAAAATGAAGGAAAGATTTTGATCTGGGTATGATGGCACACGCCTGTAATCCCAGTCCTTGGGAGGCTGAGACAGGAGGATCATAGGTTTGACACTGGTGGTAAGCAACTTAGTGAGACTCTGTTTCCAAACAAAATATTAAAGAGAGGCTATGGGTATAGCTCAAAGGTAGAATGCCCCTAGTACCATATAAATAAATAAATAAATAAATAAATAAATAAATAAATAAATAAATAAATAAATATTAGGTACTATATATAAATATATAATATATTTATTATATATTATATTTTATATTATACATATTTATATATTATATGTATTTTATATACATATATGTATTTTTTTGTGGAATATTCTTTCCCCAAAGCTGAAGCATTTTTACATGAATAAACTCTTATGGCCTCAAGCCAGCTCTGCCTCTTGACTGAAAACCTTCATGCTCCAGTTCTCCCCACTAGGGAGAGGGCCAGAGATGTTTTGAGTATAATGAAGTCACCACTGGGTTCATATAATTCCCAAGATAAAAAAAAAAAAAAAAAAAGAAAGAAAAAGCCCTGTGAACTCAAAATACCTCTGGTCCTTCTGTGGGCTTTTGCATTGCCGTGTATACATTTATGCCTGTGCATTTTGAACTCTATTTCCTTGGACGTTCCTTGATGGAATTAAATCTCATTTATTTTTCTTCTATTAAAACCCTTTGGCCCCGTCAAGACCCTGGATTTCACATTAAGGCTTTGAGACTCCAAGAATGAACACTGCTGTTGGGGATAGTCGGGGTTTCCGATTCCACCTAAGAATTTTGGAAATTGCCCGAAGCCGTAATCAGAGCAAAGGAACAGGTATCAGACTGTTTTCGCCTGTGATGGAAATAACCAGAGAAATGCAAAAACAACAAAAAAGATCTCTAGTTCCTTCTAACCAATTCTATTTTATCTTCCAAGGCAATTGTCAATCAAATACCTGGACCCCCTTTAAGCAGAAGTTTTCACTCTCCATGAATTAAATGGCTGCACTCTTTATAACAGCTTTCTCTGCCCTTTATTTCCAAAATTGAGAGTGGAAATCACAGAGTTGACAGTGCTTGCATATCTTATGTCCCTCACCCATTCCTTCCACCCGCTGGGAAAAACAATGCTTTTAGAAGAACGTTTTAATTTCGGTTTTCTTGAGAAAGAGAATTGAAGGGAGGTAGTTTATTTGGGAGGAGATCCCAGGACACTGGGGTCTGGGTGGGGAAAGTGAGAGGGGAGACGGTAAGGTTGAGCAGTGGGGCGCAGGGCGGCGGGCAGAAGCCCGGGCTGTTCCCAGGACGCCGAGGCCACCGCGCAGACATCCAGGGCCACGGACCCGCGAGCCCTTCCGAGGCCGGCGCTGCTCAGCCGCCTGCCGGCTCCCGGGCCCCGCTCGAACTGCCGTCCGTCCTTCTGTCCTCCGTGTTCCCTCGCCCTTCTCCCAGGGCAGCTGCTTTGGTCTCCCCAGCCTTTGCTGGTGCGGGTGTCTTCACCTCGAGTACCCAGTGCCCTTCCTCTCTGCCGCCGCCTCCTCCCTCTCCTCCTCCTCCTCCTCCTCCTCCTCCTCCTC
>PVLC010016493.1:0-35358 GCA_004027655.1 Graphiurus murinus | reverse complement strand
GTCTTCGATTTCTCTGTTTATTTGTTCCTTTATGTCTTCCTTTATTTCTTTAAAGCTCTGCCTACATTCTTTCTGAAAATCCTGTATTGTTTCTAGTATTAAAGATCTGAATTGTTCTTCTGGTAGTCTCTGCCATTCTGGGTTGGTGAGATCTGTTATTGAGGGGTTGTGGTGGCTCATTGTTTCTTTGTTATTTCTCTTTCCCATGGTTTCCCTGTTCATCGATTTATATCTTTGCTGTTCTTGCAAGTTTTCTTGTCCAATCTCTGTAGTTGTGGTTTAGGGGTGACAGGGTGTGTTCAGAGATAGGGTTTGGGTGAGAGGTCACCGTAATAGATGCAGGGATAGGGTAAAGAAGGGGGTAAAGATTAGAGATGGTAGATATTGATATGTGACAGGAAAAAGAGGAAAAGAAAAGATAGGAGGTAAAGTATAGCAGAGAGGAATATGGGGGGGGGCTTGTAAAAGGGGTAAGGAGGGGGTTCAATGACCTAAGCAAGAGATAACAAAGCAACTATTCATCCAAATAAACATAAACAAATCAAAGCAATAACAGATTTTAGACAGATCAAATTTGAAAACTTAACACCAAAAGAGAGTGAAAAAAAACATAACAAAACAAAACCAAAAACCAAAACCAAAAAAAAAAACCAAAAAACAAACAAAAAAAGAAAACAACAACAACAAAAAAAACGAAACAAAAACAAAAAAAAAGAACAAAAACCCCAAAATCTACAAATAACAGACAGACACTAAAACCAACGCTCTGCTAGTTCGTAAGTACCGAGCTTAAATTTTCACGTGTGTCTTTGGCGTTTTTTATTTATTTATTTATTTATTTATTTATTTATTTATTTATTTATTTATTTATTTTAATTTGCTCTGTCAGTGCAGGCAGAGAATTGCCCACTGCTAGTTTATGTCTCTGGACTCTCTACTGTGTCTGGCTGCGTCTCTGACTCTGCTTTTTTTGCTTTAGCAGTCTAAAAGCCCGGCCTTTCCAGATACCCTGTGTGCACTGGGTTCCTCCACCCTTCTGGCCCTGTCTAGGCTCTAGCAGGGCAGATGGCTGAGTCTATCCTTTGTTTTGTGAATCCCGCACCCTGCACCCGAGGTGCGGGTGGCTCGACTTACGTCTCTCTGCAGCTCGGTCTGTTCCAGTTCTGATGGCTGGGGACGCAAACGGACAATGATGGTCTGCGTAGCTAGCAGGAAGTTGGTGGGAGGGGCTGGCGGCCAAGATGGCAGCTGCCGTTCCCAGCGCGTGCAGGCTCGGTTCTCTGCTGTTCAGCCTGTTCCACCTCCTGGACAGCTGCTTCAGGCTCACTTTTCCATCTCTGGAGCAGAGCGCAGAGGTAGACCTGCCTGCTCGGCCTTCTCTGATCGCTGGGGGGCGCAGGTTGGTGATAGTCTGGCTAGATGGCAGGAAGCTGGTTGGGAAGGGCTAGCAGGGAAGATGGCGGCCGCTGTTCCACCGCACGCCGGCTCCCGCTGGCTCCCCCTGTTCCTTCTGGACTCAGATCCTCTGCTCCCGTTTCACACTCATGCTTCCGTTAAGAAGCTGTGTCTTATTTCAGGCTCTGGGCGGTCACAGTTCTGCGCTGAGGTGATGTGCTGGGACAGACCCCAGACCTGCGGGGGCTTATGCTGAGCGCCCCACGCATTCTGGTCTCCGCCTGGGTGCGGCGTGGGGTGCCGGGGGTGCTGTGTCCTGGGGTTTGCTGTTCTCAGCGTCTGGGTGGTCCCCACGGCTCCTGGTCCTGTTTTTCCACAGTCTACTTTTTCGCTGCAGACCCTGGCTGCTATCCGCCCCAGCAGCGCTGGGCCGGCGGGGGTCCTCGTGGAGTGTGGATCGCTGCACGGTGGCGTCCTTTGTTGTCCCCGCTCTGCTTTCTTTATTTGTTTGTGGTTCAAATTTCGCTTTTTTTCCTTCTGTTAAAAAGTTCTTTTTATGGTAAATTTAGATCCAAATCACAGCGTTTGTGGAAAGGTGTTTCACTCAGTCGCCATCTTGGATCCGCCTCGGTTTTAGTTCTTTTATAAAGGTTTTGTAGAAGCCGGGTATGGTGGTGCACACTTGTAATTCCAGCATTTGGGAGGCTGAGACCGGAGGATCCTGGTTCGTGGCCAGCCTCAGTTACCTAGTTACTCAGTTCCTCAGTTCTCTAGTGAGGAACTCTGCAACTTAGTGAGACCCTGTTTCAAATAAAGAATAAAACATAGGGCTGAGGGTGTAGCTTGGAGGTAGAATGCCCCTGAGTTCAATCCCCAGTACCACAAAAAAAAAAAAAAAAGGTTTTGTAGAATTCAGCTGGGAATTCATCTGAACCTGAGCTTTTCTTTTCAATTTATTGGTGCATTGTAATTATACATTTTTATGAGATACAGGATGGTAGAGGCATGCATGCACACATTACTCATTTAGTTCTTTTTTTTGATGAAAGATTTTTTTATGGAAGACTTTTATTGCTGTTTCTATCTCTGCTTGCTATCTAATTTTATTTAGTTGGGGGGTGTTCTCTCCCTTTTTAAAACATTTTATTGGCACATCACAATTGTGCATGACAATGAGATGCATAGAGATACATTAATTTATTCACATAATGTTATTTGGTTTATTTTTTTCTACATACCTTTCCTTTCTCTCCCCTTTTTCATCCTCCAACCCCCTTACACTATTCTACTTCTCTCTTTCCTAATTATTCTTTATTAGTCTAGGTAAAGATTTATTATTTTTGTTCATCTTTTCATAAGCCAACTTTATTTCATTGATCTTTTGTGTTTTTTAAAACTCTATTCCCTTTATTTCTGTTCCTATCATCATTTCTTTCTTGTATTAATTTTGTTTAGGTTTGGTTTGCTTTTTTCTAGGTCTTTGAGATGCAGCATTAGGTTGTTTACTTAGAATCTGCTTTGATGTAGGCGTTTATTGCTATAAATTTCCCTCTTAGTACTGCCTTCTCTGTATCTCAAAGATTTTGATAAGTTATATTTCTCTTTTTATTTGCTTCAAGAAAGGTTTAACTTCTCCTTTGGATTTCTTCAGTGACCAATTGTTTGTTTAGTAAAATGCTGTTAAGAGTCCATGAATTCATATAGCTCCTGATGTTTCTTTAGTTGCTAGTTTTTCATTTTATTCCATTGTGGTCAGAGAAGATACATGGCATGATTTTGATTTTGTTTAAAATTTGTTGAGACTTATTTGGTGACCTAATATATGGTGGATTCTAGAGGACATTCCATGTGCTAAAGAAAAGAATGTATTCTACAGCTGTTGGATGACATGTTTTGTCATCCAACAGTCTTATATATCTGTTAAGTCCACTTGGTCTATAGGATAGTTGAACTCTTAATATTTCCTTGTTTATTCTTTGGATAACCTGTCAATCAATGAAAATGAAATGTTGATGTTTTCTACTATTATTATACTGGATTTTAGATCTGCCTTTAGATCAAATAGTGTTTTATAAGCTAGATATAGTGGTATACACCTGTGATCCTAATATTTGAGAGGATGACACAGGAAGATTTTAGGTTCAAAGATAGCCTCAGCAATGTAGTGACACTTTCAGCAACCTAGCAAGACCCTATTTCAAAAACAAAAAGGTGGGAGGGAGATGGCAGTGTAGTTCAGAGGTAGAATGCCCTTGGGTTCAATCACTATTACAACACACAGAAAATGATAGTATTTTATATATCAAGTAGTCCTTGCATTAGATGCACATACATTTGCAATTGATGTATCTTCTTGCCGAATTCACTCATTGGTTATTATATAGTGAATGACTTTCTTTGACTTTTTAAAATTCTTGTCTGTAAATCTATTTTGTCTCATATAAGAATAGCTACTTTTGCTATCTGTTTGAGTGGGATATCATTTCCCATTCTTTCACTTTGACACTGTGTGTGTCTTTACTGGTGAAGTGAGTTTCTTGTAGACAATGTGTTATTGAGTCTTGTTTTTGTATGTATTCAACCATTCTGTATCTTTGAGGAATTTAATCCACTTATTTTCAAAATTTTATAGACATGTAAAACTATTTTTATTTTACTAAATTTCTTCTGTTTTTAATGTTGTTTGTTCTATTCTTCCTCTCTGGCTATTTCTCTTTATTATTTGGCAGTTTGTTGTCTTGATAAGATTTATTTTTTATTTCTCTTTTGGATATCTATTCCACCAGTGGATTTTGTACTTTCATGATAGTAGTTACTTTTCTTTTGCTTCTCAATATAGCACTTCCTTAAGCATTTTTTGTAAAATTGGTAGTGATAATTTCTCTCAATTTTGCTCATCCCGAAAAGTTTTCTTTTTAAAAAATTTCTTCTTCATTTCTGAAGGACAACTTTGCTGGACATAGTAGTCTTGGTTTACTTGTTTTCTTTTATAACTTGAAATGCAGCATTTCATTTCCTGTTATTCTGTATAGTTCCTATTGAGAAATCTATTAGTCTAATTGGAGTTCCTTTGGATGTGACTTGGTGCTTTTTTATTTTTATTTTTTGAAGTTTTCAGAATTCTCTTTGTCTTGTACTTTTAAAATTTTGATGATTATATATGTAGGTGAGGTGAGTATCTTTTCATGTCTATTTAGGGTCCTAGGAGAATCCTTTACCTGGATACCTGTATCTTTCCCTGTATAAAGAAAGTTTTCAGGTATTATTTCAGTGGATAGGTTTTTACTATCTTTCCATTGTCCTTCTTCAGGTATTTAAAAAATGGAAGCTGGGCATGATGGTTCATGCCTGTAATCCCAATACTTGAGAGGCTGAGACAGGAGGACTGCAGGTTCAAAACCAGCCTCACCAATATAGTGAGACTCTCAGCAACCTCAACAACAGTGAGACCCTGTTTCAAAACAAAAAATAAAAAAGGACTAGGGGTGTGACTCAGAGGTAGAATGCCCCTGGGTTCGATCCCCGGTACCACTTAAAAAAAATGCAGATGTTGGTTGAATGGTATCCCAGTTCTCAAAGGATCTCTTTGTTAATTCTTATTTCTTTTTTGTCTGACTTATTTTTCAAAAGATTTCTTGTCCCTTCAGACATTCTTCTCATTGATCTAATCTATTGTTGAAGATTTCACCTGTGCTTTTTACTTGACTCATTGAGCTCTTTATTTTCAAGGTTTCTGTTTGCTTCTTTAATATCTCTATCTCTTTGCTGAACTTTTCATTCTTATATGCATTGTCTTTCTTCATTTAACTTTCTCTTGGATCCAATTAATGACTTTGGGCAGAGTGTGTGCCATGACAGAGTTGAAGGAAACCATTGTCTCTGGGGCCCCTCTAGGGATGGGGACACCTCGATGTCTCAGGCAGGTTTGGTGCCCACATCCGTGGGTACGGCATGCTCATATGTGTGGCCACTCCTACAAGGGGAGTGGGTGGCATCTGTGAGGTGATGGGGGTCTCTTCAGGTGAAGCTGAGCTGAGCTCTGTGGTTGATAAGGGTCTCTGGCACTGGCAGCCCTAGCAGTGTTGAGACCTGAAGGACTAGCCCTGAGACCAGGCAGCTGTGCAGTCCCAGATGCTGCATAGAGAGAGGTGGCAGTGGGAGCCTCAGATCCCTCTTTTAGTGTGCACACCCAGCCCTGATAGCAGTGTCACCCAGTGACTTACTGGCAACTGAATCCCCAACCTAAGCTACTTTGGGCACACACTGAGGTTTCAATAAAGACCAGGGATGGCAATGTGAGCCCGCAATTGGCATGGGGTGGTGTGGTGTTCACTCCCAGTCTCCTCAGCAGCACATGTCCACTTGTGGCCCAGGGGTGGGAGCTGTTTGAGTGCCCACTGTCAGTCTTGGCATTGGTATGAGTGCACACACAGCTATCTATGTCCTCAATCCTAGAGGACAAGTGTACTGGCCTTCCTCTCTCTCCAGGGCAGCACCCTCCCTTCCCCTCTGTGCTGTAGCACCTTTCTTCTGCAATGTATGGTGCTGAGCAGGCTTGGGTGCTGGGTTCACAATTACTCTGCTGGATTAAGTTGGGTTTGTGATGCTTGAAACCCTCTGTGCTAAGGTTGTGGGGTATCTGTGGGATACCCCAGCAAAGTGGAGTCACTTGTCTCACCTGGCTGGGGAGCTGGGATGGCAGTTGTTGGGACATTTTGTTTCTCTTTCTATACTTTCATCCCAGGTCTCTTGAATAGTACAAGGCTTTGGTCCCCTTCTTGATTATTTCCAGCATTCTTCCCTGTACTCGCTCACTCAATATGCAGCTACTCATTTGTTGATTGAGTTCTTTTTTGTGGATGTGGAGGTAAGTTCTTGGCCCCTCTATTTGGCCACCTTGGAATCTCCCCCAAAAGAAAAGTTTCATGGGACACAAAGTGTCTCATATATTATGTTAGCTTGTTCATATTTTCTTCTATAGGTAATGAGAAATTATTAAATGATTTTTACTTTAGGAAGGAACAAGCTCAGATTTGTGGCTTTGGTAGACTCTTTGGAGTTAATATTAGAAGAATATGAGAATTAAGACATGGATATTGTTTGGAGCTTATGTAAGCTCATGAGACACATTTGAGCTTGAACTAGGGAGATGGTAATAGATCAGGGCATAGTTTTAAAGGATTAAGAGGTAGACTGAACTGTATTGAGTGAAGGATCAGGCAGTATGCCTAGGTACAGTGGTCCAATCTAAAAATGGACTGCTGATTCACTTTGTCTCTCAGGGGTGAGAATAAGAGACAGTGGTAAGTACTATTCTCTCAATTAATAAAGATTTGAGCACTGTACTTGACCATCCACTTTGTGTGAAGAGAGATGTGGCCTGATTACCATGAAGAGGTAGACTACGGCTGTACAATGACACAGAGGAATAAGTTTAGGGTATCGTTTAACTGTTAATGGAATGTAAAGCAACTATGGTTTTAGCAAAGCCCAGGTCTCTAATGGCTTGGAAGCCTTAGAGAAGAGAGTCTGGGTTCCCTCACCTTGTAAGTAACCTAGATTAGTTGAAGTGCTAGCCACAATGGAGGAGGGTATAAACTCTTAGGACCAAAATACACTACATCTTCTCTTAGAGGTTTTCTAGAAATCCTGACTAACTAAAGTCCTGGAGCAGGTATACCTGGGTAGTGTGGACTTAATGTGAGAAGCCAGTTGATCTGAGCAGTGCAAGTGTTGGCTTAGATGCTTTGCCCTGTCGAGGTCTCCCTTACCAGTCCCACATTTACCATAAAATCTGGCTGTGAAAGGCTAACAATTGCCCCTGTTCCAGAAAACTTTCTTCTGAACAGGAGCCACTTTGCCTAGGGGCTACATCTCCAACCCTTCTCCAGGAGAAGCCAGTAGCTGGTGACTGGCTTACATAGGGTTATAAGAAGATGCCACCTTAATTTAAGGTACTGTCGCTAGTCTCCAGGAGAGATCATGTCCTTGCTTAGGATTTTCTCCCATCCTCACTTTTTTTTTCATGAAAGCTGGCTACTCATACATAATTTGAATGAGAATCCTAATGTTGTCTCTGCATCTTTCGAATCTAACTTGAATCCCCCTGGCTTGGAAGCATAAATGGGAGATGAGATGAGATGCCCATCAGTGAGAACTGATAATGTGAATGGGAGAGAATGCTTGGGGAGAGCAACTGCAATGAGCAGAGAAAGAAAGAAAACTTTTGAAGAGCACTAGCTCTGCGTGAGATTTCAGAAAAAAAAATGGCAGAATAGAAGATAATATAAGAGAAAAAGAAGGAAACTCAAAGTAGTAGAACAGGGTGAGGTTGTATTTCAGGTCTCATCTGTGCTCTTGGAGGATAGGAATAAGCATCTAACTTCTCCCTTGGATACAGAAGCCAAAAGAGAGAATGTCACAAAATGATTGACAAATGCTATTGTGGGTTGGAGAGCTGGCAGAGGCGTTGAATGGAGGCTCACAGGTATCCTCAGAAGGAACGCTATTTATGGTTCCATTAATGTTTATGACATCTCTCATGGGGCTCTCAGCTCCCCTCGTGCTGGCTTTTCCACACTATTCAATATATTCCACGTTCCCTAAACTCAGGTTGTAGGTGTAAGGGCCAAGCAGAAATAGCTGAAGGATTTGTGTCCTGGTGCACTGCTGAGCATGGAGATTGGGCTATGAAAAAAAGATGGGTTGTTTCATAAGTGATGACGTAAAGAATGACTGGCCATCTGTAAAAATAAAGCAAAAGAAGGAAAAATACAAAGATAAAAGTGAGCCTTTCAACTCACTTCTTACATTTTAAATAAGTTCCATATGGAGTGAAGGTTTAAAAATAAAAAGTGAATTCTAAAAATCTCAGGAAAAAAAATAGGCAAACTTTTTATAGCTTTGGAGTGGGGAGTGTCTATCTAAGTAAAACAAAACTCTAGCCATCATTGAAAATACTGCATTAAGATTTAAAATTTCTATAGGACAAAATAAATGTATTTAATAATAGTTGATATTTGAATACTACATATCTGTTTAACAAATATTATTTTGTTTGTTTCTCTATAAAAATGGCCAAGGTTAATGCTCTTGCTATTTTCATTCTAGGGTGACAGAGGCTCAGAAACATTAGGTACATTTTATAACAGTACAAAAGTATAAGAGACCAGAGTTAGAATTCAACTCAGTTGGTATTTCCAGTGCCAGTGCTTTATTTTTGCATTTGTATTTTGAAAAAAGTTTTAGGCTTGCAGAAATTGTACAGTGAACTTCTGTATGTCCTTCATCCAACTTCTTCTAATATTGACATCTTATAGAACCATAGTACAATGATGAAAGCTAAAAAATTAATATTGATATAATACTATTGTCTGAGCTATATACTCTATTCAGATTTTGTTAGTTTTTATTGATATCTTTGTTCCTTCTGTTCTAGGATCCAATCCCATATTCAACATTTAATTGAGTTGTGCTGTCTTGTAAGTCTTTCCAAACTATAACATTTTCTTTAGTTTTTCTTCATCTTCCATGACTTAGGTATTTTTAACATTACTACTGGTCAGGTGTTTTGTAAATTGTTCTTCAGTTTGAGTTAATCTAATATTTTCTGGTGACTATTTTATGGATACACATTTTGGCCACAATAACACAGAGGTAATTTGGTCTTGTGAATGTATCCTATCATGGAGCACATGATACTGGTATGTCTTATTTCTGGTGTGGTTAACTTTAATCACTGGGTTAATGTGGTGTCTGCTAGGTTTCGCCAGGGCAAAGTTACTATTTTCCTCATTAATTAATTAATTAATACTGGTGATTGAACCCAGGGGCATTCTACCTCTGAGCTAAACCCTACCCCTTTTTATTTTTTTTATTTTGAAACATGGTCTCCTTAGATTCCTGAGAGTCTTATAAATTATTAAGGCTGCGCTCGAATCTGTCTCAGCCTCCCAAGTACTGGGATTATAGGCATGCGTCACCACTCCTGACTTCTTTTCCGAATTTAATTAGTGAATACTTTGCAGGGGATATCTGCACATATTCTCCTTCTTTTTCAGTTTCACCCACTAGTTCTCACAGTCATAGAGGTCTTGCTTACAGCAATGATTGCTGTGGCTCTCTAATGGTGATGTGACTATTCCTTCTATACTTATTAATTTGAATTATTTGTAAAGGAGTTTCCTTTTCTCTCCTATTTATTTAATCACAATATTAGTATGGACTAACATATTTTATTCTTTGGATTATACTCTAGTATTATACTTATTTGATTCTAACTCTGGCCGTTGAGAATTCTTTCTGAGTTCTATGCCCTTTCAAAATGGCCTCTTCTTCTTTTCCTGTCTCCCTCCCTCCCTCCCTCCTTCCCTCCCTCTCTCCCTTCTTCTTTCCCTCCCTCCCTCCCTCCTTTCTTACTTTGTTCTTTCTTACTTTCTGACACCACAAGATGCTCCAAGATAATTATGTTTTCCTTGTCATATGGAATGAAACCAACCACTTCCTTTTTATTAGAGTATTTAGAAGCCAAGACCTTGGCGCCCTTTCCTTCCTTTTTGAAATATGTTTTTCATTGGGTGTAGAATCTTGAGATGATACCTTCCCCCCTCTCCTCTTAGAAAGTTACAGATGTTGTTCTGTTGTCTTCTGGCTTACAGTATTTCTGATGAGAGGACAGTGGTGATTTTCTTTTTATCATTGTTCTTATTGTTCTTTTACATTTAATGTTCTTTTTTCCTCTAGCTGCTTTTAAGCTCTACGTATCTTTGTTTTTCAACAATTTGAGTATGATACACTTTTATTTATTTATTTATTTATTTTGCGGTACTGGGGATTGAACTCAGGGGCATTCTACCTCCGAGCTACACCCCCAGCCCTATTTTTTTTTTTTTTTTTTTTTTTTTTTTTTTTTTTTTTTTTTTTTTTTTTTTTTTTTTTTTTTTTGCGGTACTGGGGATTGAACTCAGGGGCATTCTACCTCCGAGCTACACCCCCAGCCCTATTTTTTATTCTTTATTTTGAAACAGGGTCTCACTAAGTTGTGGAATGCCTCACTAGGTAGCTGAGTCTGGCCTCTAACCCAGATCCTCCAGTCTCAGCCTCTCAAATGCTGGGATTACAAGTGTGCACCACCACGCCCAGCTCAGTAGATACATTTTGTGTAGATTTTTTAATGCTTATTGATCCTTTGGCACTTGTGACTATATAGTTTTTATTGATTTTGGAAAATTCTTGGTCACTCCTTTTTTTTTTTTTTTTTTGGTCTGTGTTTCACATTCTGGGACTCTTGTGAATGTATTTTAGATCGTTGGGCATTGCCCAGGCCACTGATGCTCTCATGATATGTTCAGCCTTCTCTTGTGTCATCAACTTAAGAAGTTTCTCTTGCAATGTCTTTAAGTTCGCAAATCTTTTTTTCTGCAGTAACTAAGCTGCTATTGATCCCACCCAGTGAATTTTTTTTAATTTCATATATTATATATCATTTTTAGATCTCTGGATGTTCCATTTGGTTCTTTTTTATTTCTTTAATTTATTTACTTACTATATTCATATAGATTTTCAAACCATGTGCAAAGTTATAATAGTACTTCTAATTAGTCTGCTAATTGCATAATAACTTATTTCTTATTTTGTTTATGGCCCCTGATTTGTGTGTGTGTGTGTGTAGTTAAAGGTTACATTTCTATGCTTTCATTGAATGTCTACTAGATTTTAATTGGATGCTTGACATTGTTAATATTATGTTATTGAATGTCTTTTTTGCAGTACCTCATATAAGTACAGTCATACAATATTTGTCCTTTCATATCTAGTTTATTTCAATTGTCATAATGTTTCAATATTGATCCATGATGTAGCATATTTCAGAATTTCACTCTTCTTCAAGGCCAAATAATACTCCATTATATGTATATACCACATTTTTCTTATTCATTGATCTGCAAATGGATATTTGGGTTGTTTTCACTTTTTGGTTGTTGTGAATAATGATGCTGTATACATTGGTGTATGAGTCTTGGTTCAAGCCCCTGATTGACTTCTCTTGGGTATATAGCTAGAAGGAGAATTCTGGATCATATGGTGATTCTGTGTTTCACTTTTTTGTTAGTGTATTATAGTTATACATATATAATTATACATACATATGACAATGTGATTCATTGTTATATATTCATATATGTGTAATGCATAATTTAGTCTATTTCTTTCCCCCATGCTCTCCCCCTTTTCCCTCCCCTTCTTTCTTCCCTGATTGCCTTCCTCTAGTCTGCTGGTCTATCTTCATGAGATCTCCTTTTCCCCTTTTATTTCTCACTAGCTTCCATATATAAGAGAGAAAACATACAAACCTTGATGTTCTGAGTCTGGTTGATCTCACTTAGCATAATGATCTCTAAATTCCATCCGTTTTCCTGCAAATGACATAACTTTGTTGTTCTTTATGGCTGAATAAAACTCCATTGTGTCTATGTGCCACATTTTCTTTATCCATTCATCTGTTGGCAAGCACCTAGGTGGGTTCCTATGCTTATCTGTTTGAACAATCAAAATGTCTTTCACAGCAACTGCACCAGTTTGCACCCCTACCAGAAATGTATGAGGGTTCCCATGTCACCACATCCTCGACACTTGCTATTCTCTGTTTTCTTTTTTTGTGATAATCATATTCGTGGATGTGAAGTGGTGTCTCACGTGGTTTTGTATTGCATTTTCCTATGAATAGTAAAGTTGAGTGTCCTCTTATTTGCTTATTGACCATTTTTATATCTTCTTTGGAGAAATGTTTATTCGAATTCTTTGTCTGTTTTTATTTTTTATTTTATTTATTTATTTTTTTTGTGGTACTGGGGATTGAACTCAGGGGCATTCTACCTTCGAGCTATACCCCCAGCCCTATTTTTTATTCTTTATTTTGAAACCAGGTCTCACTAAGTTGCGGAGTGCCTCACTAGGTAGCTGAGGCTGTCCGCGAACCCGGATCCTCTGGTCTCAGCCTCCCAAATGCTGGGATTACAAGCGTGCGCCACCACGCCCGGCTCTTTGTTTTTAAATTGGCTTGCTTGTTTTTTTGTGTGCTAATTTCTATTCTGAACATTAATCCCTTGTCAGATATATGCTTTACAATATTTCCTCCCATTTCTTGGATTTCCTTTTACCTTATTCTTAGAGTCCTTTGACGCACAATAGTTTTAATTTTGATGAAGACTAATCTGGTTTTTACTTTGTTGCTTCTACTTTTTAGTATCATATATAGGAACTCATTACGAACCCAATATCATGAAGATTTCCCCTATGTTTTCTTCTAAAAGTTTTTTTTTTTTTATAGTTTTAGCTCTTATCTTTAAGTTTTGACAAATTTGGAATTAACTTTTCCGTGTGTCTTAAGATAAACATCAAACTCTATTTTTTGGGTATGGGTATCCAGTTTTCTCCTTGTCATTTGTTGAAAAGATTTCCTTTTTCTTATGGATGGCCCTTGCACCCTAGTAAAAATTCACCATGTATGTTTATTTCTTTGCTTTTTATTCCCTTGGTTTGCATGTTTTTATGCCACCACCACATGTTAAACCTCCAACTTTGTTCTGAATTTTTAAGACTTTTTTTGACTATTAGTATCCTTTCAGATTTCATATAAATTTTAGGATTGATTTTTACCTATTCTGCAAAAAAAAGTATCACTTCACTTTTGGAGCCTTACCTAAAATGCATATACTGATGTCTTGAAGTCTTTAACCTATGTTTTCTTCTAGTAGTTTTATAGTTTTGAGTTTTACACTTAGGTCTCTGATTCATTTTTTAGAAAATTTTTGAACAGAATGAAAAAGGTCAAGTTTTAATCTTCTGAATATAAATATCCAATTTTCCAAACACCATTTATTGAAAAGGTTCTCCTTCAATTGAAGAGTATTATGTTTTTATCACTTTTTTCAAGAATCAGTTGGCTATGGATACATGTATTTATTTTCCAGATCTCTATTCTGTTTCCTTGATCTATATGCCAGTTATTATGCCAGTAAAATGCTGTTTTAGTTACCATAGCCCTGGAGTAAGTCTTGAGATCAAGTATTGAGATACCTCCAGCTTTGTTTCTTCTTTCCACTCAAGATTGCTTTGGTTATTTGGGGCTTTTTGTGCTTCCATAGGAATTTATCTTCTCATATTTCTTTTTTAAAAAATTTTATTGGTGCATTATAGTCTCATATCATAATATAGAGACATACATGTACACAGCATTTGTTGAGGTTCCCCTCAGCTCCCACCCTACTCTCTCCCTTTTCCCATACATGATATTGATGAAGGAAACACTTCAATTGACATATCTAAAATTATCAGTGCCAATCTCAATATCTTTAATATTCACATTTCTTTGTCTTCAGAACCTTTATATCACTGCATCCTTGAGACCAGGAAGCAGTTGTGGTTAAGGGAATGAAATCTGGAGAAGATTCCAAAACTTAGTTCACTCATGCTCTAATTTTGTGACCTTGGGAAGTTTATAAATCCTCATGAAACTATTTCTTCATTGGTAAAATAAAAGTAATAATTCTTTCTTTATGGAGCTGCGATAAACACACTTATAAATGTTCTACAGCAACCTTGCAATGGAAAAGCATCTATAATTTCTGTAGCCTATTAGAGACACTGAAGGGCAAACATCTCAATCTCCAGTAAACAGAATTTCCTTGAATAGTACATCATACATTTCAGTCACTGTAGTTCCTTTGTTTTTATTCTGTTTATCATTATACAGCATATTTACCTTAGTTAATATTTAATTATTTTTTACTTCAGAGTTATATTTGTGTATGTATGTATGTGTGCCTATGTATAGAACTGGGAATTGAACCCAGAGGCAGTCTATCTCTGAGCTACACCCCCTAGTCCTATTTTATTTTTTATTTTGAAACATTGTCTAAGTTCCAGAGGGCCTTGCTATGTTGCTAAGTCTGACCTCGAACTTATAATCCTCCTGTCTCAGCCTCCCAAGTATTGGGATTCCAGGCATGGGTCACCATGCCTGGCTCAGAATTACATCTTTGTTAGGCAATGTTTCCTATCCTCACAATACAAGGAAACTGACACAACACAAACTCCTCCTAAGGCTGAGTCTAGGATTTCAGCGCTAGAACAGTCAGAAAGCAGTTCTGACTGGTTTGCAGCATCCCTCTTCATAGGATGCCATTCCAGTAGCAAACCCATCTGGGACTCTGCTGGGCAGACAGATGGTAATTTACTGTTTTTACCAGAAATTACAGCCAGAATTATTCTCTAAAGATATTGTCAGTGAGTATGCAGTCACAGCCTAAACATTTAAGATGGTAGGTTATCACAGACTCCAGAAATATTAGTGAAGTATTCCCAGGAGTGCGGAACTCTGCCTACCCATGTGTCGGTGTGTGTTGAGGATTGCAAGCGTTCTGGCAGAAGACAGGAAGCCCTTTCCCATTTGGACCTATGCTTCATTCACCCCTCAGGGGGTTCAAAGAAATTCTGTTTACTGGAGTTTGAGATGTTTGCCCTTCAGTTTCTCTGGTAGGCTATGGAAATTATAGATGCTTTTCCATTGCAAGGTTACTGTAGAACATTTATAACTATATAACACTTGAAAGAAAAAGAAAATCATCTTCCCCTTTCCCTACACTCAGACAAAATTCTTTTATCATAAGACAATCACTATTATTATTATTATTATTATTATTATTATTATTATTGTACTAGATATCAAACCTAGGGGTGTTATAACTCTGAGCTATACCCCTAACCCTTTTTATTTTATTTTGAAACATATTCTCTCTAAATTACTGCATGATGGCCTTGAACCTGCAATCTTCCTGTCTCAGCCTCCCAAGCACTGGGATTACAGGCATGCATCACTGTGTCTGGCTAAAGACAATCACAATTTAAATTTGGTATTTTTCCTTCTAGGCTCTTTTTTGTTTTTGTTTTTTTTTTTCTGTAGCCAGGTGTTTTTGGCAGACATGGTTGGTTTGCAACTAGAAAGCTATTAGCCTTCTTTTCTTGAAGTCAGAACTCTGATGTTGTTTGAGATGTACCGTGCCTGCTATAGGTGGTGAGTCATCTGATGACAGACCTACGTCATCATGACAGTTCTTTTCACTTCACCAGCGACTGAAGTAAGGGCAAGAGTGTGTCCTGGGTCAGTGAGATAGATACATAGGGAAGTCTACTGTTTGGGGATGGGTGTGGAAGCTAGGGAACATCTTCTTATCTTTTATTAAAAAGATAATGAAACTACATTTGAATGCTGACATGTAAAGATTGTGGAGAATTATCAGCCATTTGTAGCCATGGACCTTGATGTCTCAAGATGCAAGTCAATACCCTCAGGATGATGGAGTGGGATATTGAAAGGAGCCCAGGTCTTTGGTTCTACTATGGAGCTTGGTAACCAGTCTAACTCCTTGTATATAATAGTAATAATAATAATAATAATAACAACAACAATAATAATAATAATAATAATAATAATAATAATAATAATAAAAAATAGCAGAATGGTGCAAATAGTGGGAATGTGTCTATTGTCGTTACTTGATGTTGAACACAGACTTCCTGAGATATGGATGTTTTAAACTACGGAATGAGGTATCTGAGGTGAGAATGAAGAAGCAGCTTATAATATTTGGGTTAAAGGAGCAATTAGAAGTCTTCCGGGTCAAGGAGGTGTCCTAATTTATGCTTTGTGACCTTTAGAGATTGCACCTTGATTACATGTTTCTCTGGTGAAGGAAAATGCAGTTGAGTCAAAGCTTCTCTTTCCTCCTGTGCATATGTGTTTTCGGAGCACAGATTCTTCATGAATTATTTGAATTTACTGAACTGCTTAGAATTTATTTTACAAAATTTTGGAAGACTGGCAAATGGGATGGTAGAAACTATGCTGGCCGCATGCCACCCTGGACTGAGTGAATTGCCATTTGTCTGCTCATGGAAATAGCAGCGTGTAGTTCATCTACGTTTAAACAGGTGTTGAGACATCCTGTAGAGAATGTTGTTCTGGCTACTGGACAAGTCTTATCTGATTCTATAGGGCATGGTGAAAAGCAAGACAGATGAAAAAAATGATGAATTTTTTACCCCCATGTGAAAAGGAAAAAATGAAATATATTCTACTGAAATTAGGGATGACCTACAACATTCTGAGCCAGCTGTGTGTTGGGGCTGATCCTTGCCCCAGAATAATTGGACAGTTACTACCATGTATTAAGTCCGAGAATATACCTATTACTTTATACTTATCTCTTTCAATTTAATACTTACAGGCAAGGGTCCCCAATTTGTTTATAGGAGACTATTGAGATTCCTACTTAAATATGAGAGAGGACTTCAAGTAGAGTTGGCTCAAATTAACTTTTCTTTCTCAACACTCTCTCAAGCTTCTGTATTCCTTAAGTATTCCTAAGAACCACTTGGCTTTTTTCCTGGTTAACCATGTTACCAGTTCTCTTTATCTAATATCTCAACGCTGAAAAAAAGTTATAAATTAGTATGAAAAAAGTAAAGCTGGACTCATACTATATACAAAATGTCTCTTTTGAGATAGAGTGTATATCTGAACATGAAGAAAACTGGGGGAATATCTTCATGAATTTGAGTAGGGACTGGTTTTTAAACAGATAAAATGCACTGAGTATAAAAGAAATAAGTATTAAATTATATTACACTAAAATAGAGAACTTCTATTCCCCCCAAAACAGCATTGTGAGGGTGGGATGTGTACTCAAATTCCTCTTCCATAAAGAACAAGCTGCCTTACCAGCCAGGAGGATGTCAGCAGCCATCTAGCAGTTGTCATTCCCTGTAGCAGTTGTCTCAGCTGTAAAAAGCTGCCTTGGAGATCACACCCCTTCCCAGTGTGGTGCAGAGTCAGCGAAGGGTTGATGCAGGATTGTTAGGGTTTGGATTTAGAATGTCTTCAGACCTCTCTTTGTAGACAAAGCAGCCATGATGGAGGCAGGGCTTGGTCGCTGAGGAGGGCATCCCTGGGGGTATGACCTTGAGGGTCGCATATATTTCCCTCATCTCTAGCTTCTCCTCTCCTCTCCTCTCCTCTCCTCTCCTCTCCTCTCCTCTCCTCTCCTCTCCTCTCCTCTCTTGTTTCTGGCCTCCATGATGTAAGGGCAAAGTCTTTCTGCTTGTGTTGTCTCTGCTTGTGGCTGCAATGCCTTGAACTCTGGAGAAAGGACCCAGCCTCATATGGACTGAAACCTCTGAAATCTCCAGAATTGTGAGCAAATAAATCTTCCTTTCTCTAATTTGTGGTCACCAGGTACTTTTGGTCCCAGTGAGAATGCTGACTGAAATAAGGATCTGGCTATATCCACCTAACTCATGGCAACTCTGAGGGGCAAGTCTCACTGGAGAACTTTCTGTGGATTCACCTGAGACTATTGCTGGTCCTGAATCACAGACTGACTTCTCCCACTTCTCAGTCCTGTGTCTGGCTTCTCCCTGCCACAGTTATTGAGCCATAGGGATTCCTTAGTCCATATTCTGTATGCTAAATATTGTCTGTGCCTGCCTTCTGGGGACCCCAACCTTTAACAAACAATAAAAGAAAAAGCTAGAGAGCCATAGAAATTATTTTAATTCATATAACTGAACATATACATGAAACATAAGCAGAATTATATAAACAACTTTTAAAAGTTAAGAAAGAAGTAGGAGGGTCTTTCATCTATGCATCCTAGGGGCAATTTCCAAACTTCGAGACGCCAATGTAGCCATAGCAGAAGAGTTAGTATAATTGCTCATATAGACCCTCCTACTTCTTAGAAAGTAAATATATGACCCTAAAGGAGTATGGTTTTATGACTCTAGAAAGTTTGCTTTACCAGGCTATGTTAAGAATGTGGGCTATATGTATAAAACGAAGAAGTGGTGTTATTTGTGATCTGACAATGATTGATATGTCAATGTCTATGTAACCCTGTTGTACTCAAGAAATGTATAAAAAATCCATGCTGAAAAAAAATAAATTTTTTAAAAAAGTTAAGAAAGGTGAGGAACCCAATATAAAAGTGGGCAAGAAATTTGAAAAATCTATTTACAAAATAGAACATCCAGCCAGGCATGGTGGTGCACACCTTGTAATCTCAGTATTTGGGAGGCTGAGACTGGAGGATCCAGGTTCGCGGCCAGCCTCAGCTACTTCGTGAGGCCCTCTGCAACTTAGTGAGACCCTGTTTCAAAATAAAGAATAAAATATAGGACTGGGAGCATAGCTCAGGGGTGTAGCTCAGAGGTAGAATGCCCCTGAGTTCAATCCCCAGTACCACACACACACACACACACACACACACACAAACACACACACACACAAAAGCCAGAACATCCAAAAGAGTCAACATGAGAAAAGGAGTTCAATATTATTAGCAATAAGAAGAATATATATTTCAGTCAGTCACAAAATATGAAAAATTGGATGTTCTCCCTAATATGTGGAAGCTAGGGAGAAAATAGGACATAGGAGGGACTGCAAAGGAGGAGAAACCTTAGATGAGTGAAGAAAGTAACCTAACTGAGGGAGATGAGAGGGGGGAGGAGGAAAACACCTCAATGGACATGGTGTACATACACAAACTTATTAATCAGTATGCTGAGCCTGGAAATGGGGGAGAGGGAGGGAATAAGGTGGGAAGTGGGAGAGGGCTCAATGAGTGTTGTGTGCATGTATGCCACCAACACCTTGAACTTCATCAAGATATATGATTACAATGCACCAGTAAAAAACTACTATAACAGACAGATAGCATCCAAACAACAGCTAGATATCTTTTATTAAAAAATTAAAGTTTTATTGAAATAAAAAATGGTTACTACTGAGAACTCAATTTGTATTTTCAAATATCCAGAGGAAGGCATATCTCAAAAGAGAAAAAAATATATAGAGGAAATAATCATGAGAAAAAAAAGAATGATAATGTAGAATATCCAATAAATGGAACTAGAGAATATTATGCCAAGTGACATCAGCCAGTCTTAGAAAGTCAAGATTCATATGTTTTTTTCTCATAAATGGAAGCTAGAGACAAAATAGGAAACACAAAGGATTTCAGATAAATGAAGAAAGGGACAGTAGAATAGTGAAAGGGGACTGAGAGAAGTTGGGAAGAGGAAAAAGGAGAGTGAAATAACAGTTCAAATAATGCTATGTCCTTATATAAAGGTATTATTACCAATCTCACTAACATGCAGGGGGTGGGGGTACAGTGGGATCCATAGGAAGTCACACCAAATGCTGTATGCATATACATTTGTATCACATTGAACCTCACTATGATGTAAATTACAATGCACCAATAAAAGTATAATTAAAATTAAAAAACAAAACTATGTAGATATAACTATATACTTATGAATAATTAACATAAAAAGTAGCATAGAAATTCTTATATTTTGCTACTAGAAATATAAATTTATATAATCACTTCAGAAACTATATTAGCAGGTTGTGGTTATCTAATGTTTATGTGTAGACACTATGGCCCAGCAATTCCACTCCTAGATATACAACCAGCAGTTATGTGTGTGCACATTTCTAGATATCAAGATGATGTCTACCTTGGAAGCAAAGTCACAGAGAGGAGGGACCAGAGCAGATGATTTTAGGTGCTTATAATGTTGTTTGAGGTGTTTGTTTATATTTTCTGCACTCCACTATATGTGTATGATATATTGAAATTAGGAAAGGTAGAAAGAGTTGACTGAGAAACCTGAAAAGCTCAAATTAAGTTTTAGTGCTTGAACAATTGAAAGAAGTTTCCCTTCCTCACCATAGAGAGACAAATCCAAACAAACTCTGAGGACTATGAGGAACAGGCAGAATTTTGACCATGTGGCCAATATTGGAGGGAAGGATAACTAAAAACATGTAATGAAGGTCTAGGTATTTCAGAGTTACATCAAGGTCATTTCACACTATTCAGTTATGGTAGGGTATCAGTTTCTCAGATTATATACCAATGGAAAAATGACTGGTTCTACTACTCTTTCCATGAATAAAAGATTCAGCCTCTGAGTCTTTGTGTCCTTGTTGCTAAAATATTATCAAGTTGTAAGGAATAAATAAAGGTACATCAAGTGTCTGCATATTATCCAGGAATGGTGGCTATACCTATAATTTTAGTACTTGGAAGGCTGAGACAGGAGGATTGCAGTTTTGAGGCCAGCCTCAGCAACTTAGTGAGGCCCTCAGCAACTTAGTGAGACCCTGCTTCAAAATAAAAAATAGGGCTAGGAGTGTAATTCAGAAGTACAACATTCCTGGGTTCAATTCCAGTAACACACCATACACACACACACACACACACACACACACACACACACACACGTAGCTCAGAGGCAGAATGCTCCTGGGTTCAATCCCCAGTAACAAAAGCAAAAACAAAAACAAAAAGTACCTGCATATTATAGCTACTCAATAACAATAATCTCTTTGTTCCCATACCCCCATTTGCATCTTGTCTCATTGATGACTTATTATAGTGGGCATTGGGATTGATAGAACAACTTTCAACCCACTGCTGTACAGCCACAATGTGGCTTTGGATAAATGTTCTAGTTCCGGGGTTAGATTCTGATTAGCTTAACCCATGTATGGCAAGCCTAACTCTTTGGCAGTTTGGTTCAAGAACCAAGGCTACACTTTCTTGGCGACTTCTTTCTTCTGACCGTGAGAAATCCAACCTGAGATGAAAGTGACCTACAGCAGCAAGCAGTCCTGAAATAATCCTACACAAAGCTTAAATCCTACTCAACTTCAGAAGCACTTTGTATTTCTTAAAGCCCGTATGGGATGAGTTTCTACTATGGTCAAATCATTCTAGCTGCTATGCTCATATTAACATAATAAAAATAACTACACCTTCTTTTCTCATATATATAGGGATTTTGAGCCCTGCATCTTTATAGTCACTTTGGGAAATTAAGTGTAATACAGTGTAATTGTCTGCATTAAATACCACTTAATTTTACTCAGACTGTTCTGAGCTGTTTGATGTTTCTTTTGTAGAACTCCTATTAGAAATACTTCATAAAGCCTCAAGTTCCAGAAAAAAAAAAAAAAAAAGAAGATTCTTGCAAGTTGCATTTGCCTTGCCAACACAAAATAAGCAGCACTCTGTTTCTTTCTAACTTTATAGTGATGTGTCTCTATCCTTTTCTCCTCTCTGCTGCCCATCTTTTTGTATCTCGGTCTCTTTGTCTCACTGTGTTTCTCTATCTTTCCATCTGTCTCTCTGGCTACATCTGTCTGTCTCTGCTCTGTGATATCTTTCTTCATCTCTATCTCTTTTTTATCTGTTTTTCTCTTTTCTCATCATAAAAAAATATTTCATTCTTTTTGTCCAGAAGGATTTGGATAGTGAGCAACTTATATGTGTTTCTGACTATTCTCTTTTCTAACCTATGGGACTGGAGTAGGGACTACATGGAATTATTTATAAAATCTCGGGTAGATGGCAGGCACTAAATTAAAGGCAGTCACCAGTACTCTTCTCTCTTGAATTCTCTTCAACTATACTTGGTGTTTCATTTCTCACTTAGAAACTGGGATGGCTTAGTTGTTCTAACTCATTTTACATTTCTAATGATTAACGCATTTTTTTTCTTATGACATTTAGAGGAGAATAGTGTAATAAACAGAATGTGGTCTTTGGAGGAAAATATCATGAGCTTTCTCTGTCCAGGTAGTTAGTGGAATATTGCAGCAAAGATAACATTTCTGTTTTTATATTATTTATCTTGACCTCAAAGTTCTCTTCTCTGCCAAGTTCTTTCACTTTCAAGTCTTAGATTTCATTAAAAAAATTTATCATCTTGACATAGGAACTGTGTGTGTGTGTGTGTGTGTGTGTGTGTGTGTGTGTGTGTGTGGTATTGTGGTATTGGGGATTGAACTCGGGGGCATTCTACCTCTAGGCTACACCCAACTCTATTTTATTTTTTATTTTGAAACAAGGCCTCACTAAATTTTGGAAGGCCTCAATAAATTGCTGAGTCTGGCCTCAAACTTATGATTCTCCTGTCTCAGCCTCCAATCCTAAGGCTTGCTGAACACATGCTCTACCACTGAGCTACACCCCTAGTGTGTTATTCATAATACTTTAGTGTTTATTAAAATATCAATATATAATATATATTCTATTAGTTTATGCAGTGGTATTAGGACAATCCATTTAATGCATATAAAGTAAATAAGTATACACATATTTTTGCACATAGTTATATATATATATATATATAATTTTTACCATTAGCTAGATGCTGGGGTGATATGGTGACTAAAATAACCCTTGTCTCTTCATCTTCATGCAGCCTACTACACTATGTTAAATAGTGTTTACCCCAAAGTCATGTCCATCTGAAACCTGTAAGTCTGATCTTATTTGCAATAGTCTTGTTAAGATGAAGTCATTTTAACTTGGATTAAGCTCATCTTAATTTACTGGATTGGAGTATACCCTAAACCAATATGACTGGCATCCTTATGAAAACAGAGAAATTCACTTACATATGAAGGATATAACACCATGTTAAGATGGACAGAGAAGGTCATGTGAAGACAGGAGCAGAGATTGGAACGCTATCTACAAGCCAAGGAATGTCACCAGAAGCTGGGAGTTAGACATTGGACATATTCTTCCTCAGAATCTTGGGTAGACTACCATTCTGCTGACACCTTAATTTTAGACTTCTGGCCTATAGAACTATGGGAAAACATATTTTTGTTTGTTTGTTTTAAAGCTACCCAATTTATAGTAATTTGTTATGGCATTCCTAGGAAATGTATACTCTTTCAGCCTCTTTCCTAAGCTCTTTCCTTGCTCATTTCGTTTGAGGGAAGGTCTTTCATCTACTGTTTTTCTCTCTATACTAACATTGTATTCTGCTTGAATGTTATCTAGACATGTATCTTCATCTGTCTTGATCCTTTGTTTCAAGTCTTCAGGATCATGGTATACCTAGTTTCTTCTTTTTTTTCATTGGATGTGCTCCTTGCCTGCCAGAAGACCTTGATTTTAGAATAATAAATCACAGTCTAGAAGTTTTTTCTTTAGTACCATCTATTTAATCAACAAGAATTTTGTATGACCTTCAACAGGAAGAAAACACATGATGTATATGTTTAGTTCTTCAGCAATGTACTCATTGGAAGTGTTCTTTTTGGCTTTCATTTAGTGTTTAAATGAGTTTGATGGTATCCTATGTATCACTTTGTCTTTCTGAAGAAAATGTATGCACTGAGGGTGCAGAATATTGTTTTCAACTTTTTGTTGCTATTCTTCTCTGAGTATTGAGCACTGAGATGGGCACAAGTAAGTGTTTTATACTAACTGAATAGCTTACTTCTTGGACTCTTCCTCTCTTTCCCTTTTCAAGGGAAGTTTTGGGGAGTAGATGGGCATGTGTTAATCAGAGGGCTCTTTGGGGAGCCCTAGTTAGGTTCTAATGATGATCAGAATTTATGAGAATGTAAGTCGATTCTCAGATTTGGCTGCTAAGGAATTTTGGAGGGTTCTCTTAGGATGATTCAAGTATGACTTTTTTTTCCCACTGTGTAGATTGAGGTTACTAGGTGATACCCATATTGTTGTGAGGGACCTCTGAGATTCCCTTAGGGTCAATATTGGTGCAACTGGTCATCAAGGGAGAAGCTCTGTGAACACCTGAGTTCTACAGATAAGTTACAGAGACGCATCTTGCTTGAGCTGAATTCCCATGTGCTGTTCACTCTCAGTACAGTTCCTTATTTGGAATAAAAATTACTTATCTCTGAACAGCTCTAACTGATGACCTTCAGTTATACAAGAAGATTTTCTTATTAGTTGATCAGATGTGAAGGTTTGACTTCTCTCATTCTTGGGGTGGCCATCATTTTCCTTTGAATGTATATTTTCTGCCTTCCTAAATAAATTTCTGTTTATGCCTTAGAAAAAATAAAGTTTTTAAAAACTGAGTTTCTTTTTGTTAAGCTTTGGCAAACTTTGTAAATTGCTTTGAATATGTTTTCTTTTCTTGGAGAACATTCCTAACTGAAGTATAAACTTTGAAGCAGAGATTTTTCTATTTGAAATGTTCAGTTTCTGAAAAATTATATCTAGACTTCAGTGAACATAACATGATTCAAATATTACTAGAATCGTAGTAACTTCTAAACATTAAGAAAAGCCAACTACAACAAAGTAAAATAAGCACAGGCAGATTACTGAGCATTTGATTTTGTCTGAGAACTGTTTCTAGGCAATAAAAGAAACTAGTCAGAACAAATACTGACAAATTAAAAAGAGGTGGTGCTCTCAGGTATTCAATATTTTTATATGCATGTATTAGTCATAATAGACTATATCGTGGAAATGTAGCATGAAAAAAGATATATTTGACAATCTAGCCATATATTAATTTCACCTTTCTAGAAAATGTTTATATCATAGTTATGTTTATGCAGCTAATTGTCAGTTAGTATCTTAGAAGTTTAAACATTATGATCCTTTATTTTGGTGATATAAAGATATATAATATGATACCTCCTTTTGTAGTCTTTTGGGGATATAAAACAACACTAGTGTAAGGAATAGTTGTCATTCATTTTTGTTTCCTAGAATTTAGTCCCTCTTCCTATATTCTGGGAAATTTTCACCTCACAAGTCTCAGTAGAAGATAGGATCCTGTTACTATAGAATCTGAATATTCCAATTACTTCCCTGCCAACCTGATACCTAACAGGTGACCATGTCATGTGGTCCCTGCTAATGAGCTCTAATCACTCTAGCTAGAAAGATTCAAGGATGAGGTGAGTTCTCTCTGGTGGTGGTTCTCACAATGTTGAGCTTCTCATAAAGGAATGCAGCTGCCAAGACTTAGCACTCATGACCTGAGCCAGGAGTGGTGTCAGGCACAATCCTGGAAGGTGGCAGAAGCAGTGGTGATGTATGTTGTCCCCAGAACAACTCTGTGACTGATTCTAGGCATTATTCCTGGTTGCTTACCCCCAGGCCTGATTCTCCAAACTTCTTGATAATTGTATTATCTCTATACTCCATTTTTTGTTGTTATTGTTCTTGTTTGTTTATTTGTGGCACTGTGTATTAAACGCAGGGACATTCTATCTCTGAGTCACACTCCCAGTCCCCCCTCCCTTTTTTGGAACAGGGTCTTATAGGTTGCTGAGCATCTTGCTAAGTTTCTAAGGCTGGTCCCAAATCTGCAATGCTCCTATCTTAGCCTGCCAAGTACTAGAATTACAAGTATGAAACACTATATCCAGAAAATTATTACTACTATTATTATTACTTATTAATTAATTTATTCCAGTGCTGGGGATCAAACTCAGGACCTCACATGTGCTAAACAAGCGATCTACCATGGAGCTATATCCCTAGGTTTGTACTTCTTAAATAGGTATTCTGTTTAAATCCCCCAAAGTTAGTTAGTTTTTGTTTTTTCTTTTTTTTTTTTTTTTTTGGTACTGGGAATTGAACCCAGAATAACATTGCCTCTGAGCTACACCCCCAGCCATTTTATTTTGAAACAGGGTCTGAGAGTCTTGCTATGTTGCTGAGGCTGTCCTGAAACTTGTGATCCTCCTGTCTCAGCCTCCCAGGTACTGAGATTACAGGCATGTATCACCACACCTGACTTTATTTCCATTTCTTAATGAAGAAGTTTAGTAGTACAACCAGTTATGTAATAATACTGTTTGTGAAAAGTTCCATAAGAATGGTAGAAGAACAAGATGACTTTCAAATGAGGTCCCTTCAGTGGGTCATCTACTTCTGACACACATGTGGAGAATCCATAGTTACCTATGACAGTGTCAACCTTAAAAGGTTGAGTAGTCTACCCTAACACTTCGAGGTAAAAGAGTAACTTTCTTCATTTATAATCTATCACCATTGAAGTTCTACAAATCATATTGAGTCTACAGATTACCCTAAGGTTGTTTCAACTTAGACCTGTTTGGTTATAAGGAATTCAATTATACTATACACATCCTTTATGATAATTTTACCTTACAATGAACCTGGTGAATTAGATAACTTGATTAATATAGAGAATGAAATAAGTTTAAAAGAACAAAAGCTACTCTACAACCTGAAATAATCACCTTCTCTATTTTGACCAACTAAGTACAGCGACTGCCAACATTCCATATTCTTCTCATTTAGGCTGCTTTTGCTCAGTAGAAGACTGAGCCAAGGACAGATACACTGGGTGTCTGAATTTCCTGGGATGAATTAAACAAACTTCGTTGCAGTAAAAATTTCAAATATACAAATTTCTGTCAAGTAATAGCTCATGTGTTCTTGAAGGTAGGACTGACTTCATCTTCCAGACATCCCCATTCAACTGCAGTCATCAATATACATTTGGTGGCCTGTAATTCTGTCTTCTCCCTTATGATATGTTTCTACCATTGTAAACATCCACTCTAGGGCATGATCTTATTAGAAACATGGGGGAAGCCTCAGAGAGAGTAATCAGATAAAGCCATACTCCAGCCCTACCTTCTCTACGTCTGTGGAACTTTCCCAGGACTTAGAATTAATTCAAGCCATGTATTGGGCTTGGGAGACTTTTCCATCTCTCTTACACACACTGATCAGTGGATTTTAATTTGGCTATTGCTTTAGAGCATTTCCCTGTGTCTAAGATGAAGCTTTAGTACTGTAAGATTCTTTTTTACCACGTGTCAGTCTGGGCAAAGATCACCCTGTACATAGAATTGTGTTAAGCTCCTTTGGAAATCTCCACTTATTGACATTGACTTCCAAGTTCATTTTCTGAACAATGATTATGAAACTATCACCTTCTCTTCTGTTTACTTTAGCCATGGATACACAAAGAAAGAAATTGGGCTTTTTTTAAAAAAAAATAATCTGTTTCAATTCAATTCAGTTGAAATCAATAGGTAATTGATTTTTAAAAGGTATCAACACACCATATATACCCATATGAGGGTGGCTTCATTTAATTTTCATAATCCTCTATTTTATGAACTGAATGTTTGTGTCTCTCCCAAATTCATTGGTTAAAACCCAACATTCAAGGTGATGGTGTTTGAGGGTTGGGCCTCTGGGAGATGGTTAGTTTTAGATGAAGTCATGAGGACAGGGTCACCATGAGATTAGTGCTCTTCCAAGAAGAGGAAGAGAGACTAAAGAGCTTCTCTCTCTCTCTCTCTTTCTCCCCCCCCCCCATGTTATATAGTACAGCAGAAAGGCACCTGTCTGTGTTCATGGAAAACTGTTATAGTTAAGAACTATCCTTGCTCCACCACACACACACTTTTCTGTCCTAGGAGATGGTTTATTGTAAAACATTTCTCTTCCCATATGTCTTAGATAAGACTCACAGATGTCCGTCTTGTTTGCCTATGACAAGGGCATATTCTTCTAAACCCACCTGTAATCTCAGTACTTGGAAGGCTGAGACAGGAAGATCACAGGTTCAAGACCAGCCTCAGCAATATAGCAAGACTCTAAGCAAACTAGTGAGACCCTATTTTAAAAAATAAAATAAAAAATCACTGTGGGTATATTTCAGAAGTAGAAAGTTCCTGGGTTCAATCCCTAGTGCTATGAAATAGAAATAAATAAATAGATAAATAAATAGTTGAGTTGTTTGTATTTACTGACTAATATGAACTAAATACTACCTTGACTTAACTAAATTTTAGTTAAGCTTCTTCCCCATTACCCTGGGATCTTTAACTTTGACCCATCATCTGCTTGAGCTAATACGTAGCTCATCCTTAATGTTCTGAGTATTTGACCAACCTCAGGGAAAATAGTCCCTTATCAACTGTTCCCAAAAAAACCAATGTTAAGCTGGGCATGGTGGCACATGCTTGTAAATCTAGTACTCGGTAGGCTGAGACAGAAGGATCACGGGTTCGCAGCCAGCCTCTGCAACTTCGTGAGACCCTGTTTCAAAATAAAGAATAAAATAGGGCTGGTGGTATAGCTTGGAGATAGAATGCCCCCAGGTTTCATCCCCAGTGCCCTCCCCCCTACAAAAGCCAGTTTTCTCTCAGTTACTCACATTTCTTTTTCTTCTAGCTTTTATTCACTCCTCCCAATAAAAAGCAAAGCCCTTTTCTGCCTGACCTTTGAGAAGTCTGTAGATCTTATGGTCAGAGCACTCTTCCTATCTCCTACAATAATCTGTAATATCTCCTACAATAATCTAATTGTAATAGTCCCTTTCCCCAGCTCTTATAATAATTCTTTCAAATAAAAATTTTGCTTACTTAAGTCAAGATATGTTTTTTGTTTGTTTGACAAGTATGATGCGGAGGTTAAATTTTTGAGAAGAGCTTTGATGCATTCCACTGCCAACTCCACCTCCTCCTGGAGATTGCAATAACTCCTCCACCCTGTGCCCTCAGAAGACAGTATGGTGATAACTGAATTGGGAAACCTATTGTTACTATAGAATTTTCCTAATTAGGATGGGCCTTGAGGGATTAACTTTCAAGTTGAAGATGCAAAGGCTATAGCTCCGTGCATCAATTTTGTACGGCTCTGTAACAAACCACTCAAAACTTAGTAGGGTAAAATACCGGTTATTTATTTAGTTCACAATTCTGGTGCTTGGCAGCCTGGGTTGGCCCCAGCTTTTCAACCCTGACTGAGCCACTGATTTGTGGGCCTGTGGTCAGTTGCCAGGTCAGCTGAGTACTTGCTGGTTTAGGAGCACCTCAACTAAGTGCCTCATCTCTGCCCCATATGGTCTCTCATCCCCCAGCAAGATAGCCTGGGCTTGTTCACATGGTGCCTACATAGGGTTCCAAGAGATTGAATGGGAGCGTGCAAAGCTTTTTGAGTTCCAGACTCAGAATTGGCAGCCTGTTGTTTCCAATGCATTCTGTTAGCCAAACAAGTGACAAGGCCAGCTCATATTTGAGAGGTAAAGAAATACAGTTCATGGCTTGAATGAGAGGTACTGAAAGTGATTATGACAGCTTTTGCAATCTACAAAATCCTGTGAGATATCCTTCCAGATCCAATACACCCAGTCAGTGGCAAAGCTGGGACTCAAAGAAATGGTGTTTACCTTGGCTCAGAACACTTTTTTGGTCATGGTTTTGCAAGTCTTTGGATGACAATTTTCTGATTAGAAGAAAAAGTAAAACTATCCCTTTTTAAAGGATTTGCCGTAAGAAGAAAATGGGAGAGATGAGACACACAGGGCTACTCTCTAAAGGTATCGAGGCCGTGTCCTGTGCAGGAGCAACATGTTGGGAAGGTAAGTGGGTATGGAAACTCAAGTTTATGCTCTGCCCTTGAGCCATGTACTCAGAGTTTTATTTGCTTGGAGAAAGAATTTCCTTTTACTAATTTCCACAAAGGCACTGTTCCTCAGCAAGCCCTGTGCCTGCCTGAGGGGATGCCTATTTCTAACCCTCTCGTAGAGCCTGTGAGCTGGCTCTGGCGTTAGAGACAGAGCTCTCAATGCTGTTCAAAAGATGAAAGCGAAGGCAAATTCTTCTCTCAAGTCAGCCATTCTGACGAATAGCCCAGAGACGTTTGCATTGGGAAAACTGACAAGGAAAGCTGGTCTCAGTCCTGAGAAATGACCTGTGAGGACAGCAAAAGGCAAATCAGATTTTGCAAGCCAGTGCAGGAACTGTCAGGAACAGGAAGAGCCCTCCTCCTTGTTTCTGGTTCATCCCACACTTGGCTTCCTGTTCCTCTTACCACTTTCCTCCAGCCCCTGTATCTCTCTAGAAATAGCTCATCTGTAGGTGTCGTTCACCACATTGGTTGTGTGCTTTGTCTCAGTCCCCTCCCCAGCAACTCACTCCTTATGTTCATGATTTCTCCTTGCGCTTTCTTTCTGCACATGGTTTGTTGCCCTTTGAAATCCAATCTCTTCATTTCCCAATCTCTGAACAAAAAGGATTTATTTGCAGGAAACTGAGGATAGGAATATATATAATACATATAATAATCCCTGTATTTGGGAGGCTGAAACAGAAGGGTCCCAGGTTCAAGGACAGCCTCAGAAAGTAGTGAGACTTTCATCAACCTCATGAGACCCTGTTTTAAAATATAAATAAAAGTAGGGCTGGGGGTGTAGCTCAGAGGTAAAATGCCCCTAGGTTCAATCCTGAGTACCACACACATATACACACACAAATAATACATAAATGTATATATTATATGTATATGTAATATATAGAGATTATAAATGTATATATGTGTAACATATAATATATTAATCCTATATTCAGATATGAAGTACCCTTAATTTAGAAGATTTCCTCTAAAAAACATTTTTACAAGTTCTTTCAGACAATTGGTCCTGTGCTACCAGATTGTGTTCTGTGGGACACTCATCCCACAGGAGATCCCTGACCACAGGATCCTGTGGTTAACTGACTTTGGGAGATGTGCCATGTCATGGAGGGCTACCTATGTGTTAATATATTAATGCTCTAGATGGCACTCTAGAAATTAACCCTATTTAACATTTTAAAAATGTCCTTTGACTTTTTGATTATGAAGGCCTTTTTTTTTCCCTCCCCTAAACCTACTAATATATGGTAGATCTAGTATTCTGTGGATGGTACACATTTGGATAGTTGCTGTATCCGATAATGCAGTACAAAGAAGTATGAGGTTTAATAGGGCGTGATGGCGCACTTCTGTAATCCCAGTACTTGGGAGGCTGGAACAGGAGGATCAGTTGCCTCAAGGACAGCCTCAGCAACTCAGAGAGATCCTTTTTCAAAACAAAAAATAAAAAGGGCTAGGGGTGTAGCTTGGAAGTAGAATGCCCCTGGGTTCAACGCGCTAAAAAAAAGTAATTAGATAGGGTCAAGGGCCATGCAGCTTGGGTTCTATCAGATCTCAGGACCTACCATTTGCTTGTTTCAGAGGGTAGTCACCCAACCCCCTCAGCTTCCACTCAGTTTCATCTTCTTTAGGAAGCCTCCCCTACCACCCCAGACCTTTGGTGCCTCTCATATTCCTGAAAGTCTCTGATACTCTGACTAATCTTGTCTTTATCTTTCCCATAGAGTCTTGATGTGCCCTTGGCTTTAATCCTGGCCCCCATCTCTCATGTAGGGTTTTGCAGGATTCTCCTAAATCATCCTCTTGCCTCAGAAAAGGAATTTCATCTTCCACTGCATTCCTGTTCTGGCCTTAACTCTGGCTTTGGAGGCATACAATACTTCCTTTTTTTTTTTTTTTTTTTTTTTTTTGCGGTACTGGAGATTGAACCCAGGGGCATTCTACCTCCAAGCTATGCCCCCAGTCCTATTTTTTATTCTTTATTTTGAAACAAGGTCTCATTAAGTTGCAGAGGGCCTCACTAAATAGCTGAGGCTGGCTGCAAACCTGGATCTTCTGTCTCAGCCTCCCAGGTACTGGGATTGTAAGCATGCACCACCACACCCAGCAATACTTTCATTTTAAGTCCAAGTATTTAACTCTTATTTTAAAAGCATTTGGTGAATTCCTATTGCCCATCAGTGCACACTACAAGTTTAAACTTTTTTTTTTTTGTACTAAGAATTGAACCCAGAGGAATTCTACCTCTGAGTCATACACCTAGCCCTATTTTATTTTATTTTTTATTTTGAAACAGGGTCTCACTCAGTCATAGAAGGTGTTGCTAAGATGCTGAGGCTGACCTCCAACCTACAATCCTCCTATCCCAGCCTCCCAAGTACTAAGATTACAGCTGTGTGCCACCATACCTGGCTTAAACTTTTTAAAGATATACCTTAACTGGTACATTATAATTATACATCATAATGAGTTTTTTTTTTTTAAATTTGACCTATAAAACATGTATCAAGCTGGCTCAAAATTTTGCCTTTTTTCTTATTACTCTTCACTAAACACCTGGTGTTTTACCTACGCACCCTCTTATTTTCTAAACAGGATGAGCAGTTTGCACATATGCTCAGCTCTCCATACATAATGGGCTTAGAAACCCTTCATCATGGTCCTTTGTGAGTGTCATTTCCCTGAGCATCACTCCCACTTCTTTTATACTTCTGTAGCTTTTTGTTTATACCTACATACTAACAGTTACATTGGATTCTAGATGGGCATGGGTCTGTATTTCTAAAATATGGTGAGTTTTTTTTTATTACATGCTCTGTATCTTTGGCTTCATGGTATCCCAATGCAAAGCACAGTGTCAGTCATACAGAAGACATTCAGTGTGTGTGAGTACGTTGAAAATAAACCAGTGCCTTCCATTTCAAGTGGAAAGTATCTACATGATAATGTGGTCAAGGGATGGAATATGTGTAGTTCTCTTCCTCCAACATTTTCCCCCTAGTCATTACTAATTTTAAAATATCACTTTTATAAACTGTTGGTAGGTGTGTAAATTAGTATGTCCACTAGAGAAATAAGTATAGATGTTCCCTAAGACTAGAAATGGAACCGCTGTATGACCCAGCTATTCCACTCCTTGGCATTTACCCCAAAGAACTAAAGTCAGCATACTGCAGAGACATATGCATAACCATGCTTATAGCAGCACAATTCACAATAGCCAAGTTATGGAGCCAACCTAGGTGTCCATCAACAGATGAATGGAGCCAGGTATAGTGGCACATGCTTATAATCCCAGTATTTGGGAGGCTGGGCTAGGAAGATGACAGGTTTGAGGACAAGTGCACAGTAACTTAGCAAGACCTGTGTTATAATAAAAAACAGAATAGATTGATTTTGTATCCAGACACTTTGCTGAATTTGTTGATCAGTTATATGAGTTTTTTGGTTGAGTTTATTGGGTCTTCTACGTATAATATCATGTCATCTGCAAAAAGGGATAATTTTAGTTCTTTCCCTATCTTTACCCCTTTGATTTCCTTCTCTTGCCTTATTGCTCTGGCTAGAGTCTCAAGTACTATATTGAACAGAAGAGGTGATAATGGACATCCTTGCCTTGTTCCTGTTTTTAGTGCGAACTCTTGCAGTTTTTCTCCATTTAATATGATATTGGCCGTGGGCTTATTGTATATTGCCTTCATGATGTTGAGGTATGTTCCTTCTATTCCGATTTCTGAAGTGCTTTTAGCATGAATGGATGTTGGATCTTATCAAATGCTTTTTTAGCATTAATTGAGATAATCATGTGATTTTTGTCTTTGATTCTGTTTATGTGGTGAATTACATGGATTGTTTTTCGGATGTTGAACCAGCCTTGCATCCCTGGGATGAACCCGACTTGGTCATGGTATATAATTTTCTTGATGTGGTTTTGAATGCGCATTGCTAGTATCTTGTTTAGCAGTTTTGCATCTAAGTTCATCAATGATATGGGCCCAACAAACTCAACCAAAAACCTCATAGAACTGATCAACAAATTCAGCAAAGTGTCTGGATACAAAATCAATCTTAAAAAATCAGAAGCTTTCCTGTATGCCAACCATAAACCCACTGAAAAAGAAATCCAGAAAACAATTCTACTCACAATAGCACCCCAAAAAATAAAATACTTAGGGATAAACCTAACCAAGGAAGTAAAAGACCTCTATAAGGAAAATTACAAAAAGTTGAAGAAAGAAATCGATGAAGACCTTAGAAGATGGAAGGATCTACCATGCTCTTGGATAGGCAGAATAAATATCATCAAAATGGCCATCCTCCCAAAACTGATCTACAGATTCAATGCAATACCCATGAAATTACCAAGGGTGCTCCGCACACAAATAGAAAAATCAGCCCTTAAATTCATCTGGAAAACAAAAAGCCCAGGATAGCCAAAGTAGTTCTTAGCAACAAGAACCATGCAGGAGGTATCACAATACCTGACTTCAAACTCTACTACAAAGCCACAGTAATAAAAACAGCTTGGTATTGGCACAAAAACAGACACATAGACCAATGGAGCAGAATAGAAGCCTCAGAAACAGACCCACAGACTTACAGTCAACTGATTTTTGACAAAGGAGCCAAAAGTATACACTGGAAAAAGGATAGCCTCTTTAACAAATGGTGTTGGCAAAACTGGTTAACCATATGCAGGAAACTGGAAATAAACCCCACTTTCTCACCCTGCACAAGAGTCAACTCAAGGTGGATCAAAGACCTGGAAGTCAGGCCAGAGACCTTGCAGCTTCTTGAAGAGGGCATAGGACCAACACTTCAACACATAGGCACAAGTAAAAACTTTTTCAACAAGACCTCAAAAGCACAAGCAACCCTCAGGAAGATCAATACATGGGATTGCATGAAACTGAAGAGCTTCTGTGCAGCAAAGGAAACTATCAAGAACCTCAACAGAGAGCCCACAGAGTGGGAGAAAATTTTTGCCAGTTATTCTACAGATAGAGGTCTAATATCTAGGATATACAAAGAACTCAAGAAGATCACAGCTAAGAAAGCAAACAATCCAATCAAAAAATGGGCAAAGGATCTAAATAGATACTTCACAAAAGAAGAAATACAAATGGCCAATAAATGTATGAGGAAATGTTCCACATCATTAGCAATCAGAGAGATGCAAATCAAAACTACCTTGAGATTTCACCTAACTCCAGTCAGAATGGCAATCATCAAAAACACGAACAACAACAACTGCTGGCGAGGTATGGAGAAGTGGGAACCCTAATGCATTGTTGGTGGGATTACAAACTTGTGCAACCACTCTGGAAAACAGTATAGAGGATCCTCAGACGAATGGGAATGAACCTACCATATGATCCAGCAATACCACTTCTGGGTATCTACCCAAAAGAATGGAAACCAAACTATCAGACCCATGTATGTGCATCTATGTTTATAGCTGCACAATTCACAATAGCCAAACTATGGAACCAGCCAAGATGTCCATCGACAGATGAATGGATTACAAAACTATGGGATATGTACACAATGGAATTTTACTCAGCCATAAAGAAGAACAAAATCATGTTATTTGCAGGGAAATGGAGGCAACTGGAAAACATTATGTTAAGTGAGA